>CAUYSK010027046.1:0-22691 GCA_963575035.1 Avahi laniger | reverse complement strand
CACCGTGGCTCACGCCTGTAATCCTAGCACTCTGGGAGGCCGAGGCGGGCAGATTGTTTGAGCTCAGGAGTTCGAGACCAGCCTGAGCAAGAACGAGACCCCGTCTCTACAAAAAATAGAAAGAAATTAATTGGATAGCTAAAAACATACAGAAAAAATTAGCTGGGCATGGTGGCGCATGCCTGTAGTCTCAGCTACTTGGGAGGCTGAGGCAGAATTATTGCTTGAGCCCAGGAGTCTGAGGTTGCTGTAAGCTAGGCTGACGCCACGGCACTCACCCCAGGCAACACAGTGAGACTCTGTCTCAAAAAAAAAAAAAAAAAACCAACAATATTACAACTTACAAGTTAATGTTCAGCTATAGCTACAAAGATAGAAAGTGACATGGAAGTATTCGAAAACCCAGTCCACATTTCTATTGTTCCTACTTTGCTCCAATCACCAGAAATGGATATATAATCTTAATAAAAACAGTTGCTTTGTTATGCAAATGAAAATTAAGGCAAGGGTCCATAGTCTTCTTTCTTTAATAGATTGTCACATCTTCTTCTTTCCTATTTAGAAATTCTTATGTGTCTCCTGGCTTCGAATGGATCTTAGAGGTCATTTATTCTGCCATTTTTTAATTCATGAAGAAACTAAAGGGTAGAGATTGGGATATTTGCCTGAAACAGAAGGAAAGTGAAACCACCACTAGAAGCTTTTTTACCAATTTGTGCTGCATTACAGAAATTTTATCTGTATTACATATGTCTTCTATTATATAGCTTCTTTTGATCTATTTTACATATTAACTTTTCTACTTTTTCATTCACTTCCCCTAGTGGCCACACTTGAAATTAAGGACTATGTCTTATTTTTCTTCGTATTCAACTGCAACACCCAAAAAGCAGAATTGTCATAGATATTAACTGAATTGAACATTTTTTATAGTATGGGTATATTTCCAATGGAGATACTATCAAAAGTGTTTATAAATGCAAACTATTCCCTCTAAAATCTTCCCTAATGCTCACTAATATTTTACCTTGCATGAGTTAAGTGTTATGTTTAGAAATTGTAGATGCACACTTCACTTGGGTATCTCTGCAATCATATTAGTAAGAATTATGCAAAACCAAACAGTGAATAAAATGTCCTCTAACCTCTAAGATGTACATATTAAAATGATGCACTTGTAAATGTGTTGAATACTTCATTCATTAAGAGAAGAGTCAACTGATAATCTGAAACTAGAATAGAGTTATTTGCCACAATGCAGGTGCCTTAAACATAAACATTCAAGTCTTGAATGTTTTACAGTGTCCTGGCTGTTGTGAGATCTAAAACTGAACTGAGATGGTTGCTGCTGGCTGAAGGCATATATCTGAAAGGCACAGTCTCTTTCTCTCTCTCTTTCTTCTTTGTTCCTTATTTCCATCATTTTGTCTTTGTTTTCAATGGATTATACACTTTGAAAATCCATAGTGTCTTCCTTTTTCCTTATATTTCTCATATGTACACATAGTTGTGATTCTTAATCCTGTTTCCTTTTACTCCAGTCCATAACTAGCTGTATCAGAGGATTGTTCTGAGTCTTAATTCAGTTAATATCTGCAAAATACCAAACATAGTGCATTGCAAATAGGAGATACTTTCCTTCAGTTACCTCAGGGTATTCCATTTCTGTTTTACATTATTTTGAGAGTCAGTAATTGTATTAGGAAGAAGTGTAGTGCCTGTATCAAAGAAAAAAACAGTAAATTTTGGAATTGGTCTAATTTTTGGTTAATTAGAAAAAAACAGCAATTTTTAGAATTGGTCTAATTGATATTAGACCAATTCTAAGCCAATGACAGACATTCCTCAAGGTTTAGAAAGTACTGAGAAGTTCTCTTAATATCATCAGAGGTTTCTGCCTGCTTCCCCATATACCAATAAAAAACTTGCTTTTCTTAAACTTGAGAATTTATGATAAATATATTTCTCAATTTTCTGCTTTGCTTTTGTTCCAAATTTCAAAACTGGATTGTTTTCCAATGCAATTGTACATTCAATCAACCAAATATTTCTTTAAATTGATAATTACCAGTTAGCCTAAAAGTGCAATGCCATTAGAACTATTTGGTGATAGGCAAAAGGTGAATAAATTCTTATTTCAAAATACAACCTTGAGATACTTTTTTTTGAAATATAACATGTTTGTGACATTTGATAGTCTCACTGAGGTGTTCCTGTCTTAGACACAGTAGAACATAGTTTTATGCAATTAACCTTATGATAGGTTGCAGATATCATGTATATTACATTTCATTTAAAGAAAAAAGTTTATTTTACTCTTCCTCTTTACAGCCTAACTCTGATAATCATGGTGGTCCCAACTATGAACTTATATGAATTAAGAACTCAAAATGACTGAAAGTCTTTGCCTAGAAGCATCTAAAGGGTCTTCTTGAGAAATTCAGTTTCTTTTTTTGTATTTTATTCTCTTTTTCATTTTGTTTTTCCCATTAAAGTGATGATTATTCTTTAAAAAGAAACCTGCAAACTCTAGAAAGATAATCTCTTCCTCATAACAGATAGCAGAAAATACCATTTTATTATATTTTTAGCAAAGACAGTCGAGATGACTTGCTTTTGTTTAGTGTTGCTTTCAAAATTGACATAATTCTTGCCAGAGAGAAAGAGGGACTCCACAGTGGCTGTTATTGAACATATCAGAGGTAGACTCTTGGTCTACCTTGAATAAGGACACCCTGTAAATTCATGTTTCCATAAGAATTGGGATCACATTCTCACCTTCTGTCAACCTGCTATTTTTATCACTCAAGTCCCAAAGTAATAGGCTGTGTGTACTTTGTTTTTCAGTGAGTCCAACAAATCTGTCTCAATTTAACCTTCCTGGGCCCAGCATGATGCGCTCAAACAGCATCCCAGCCCAAGACTCTTCCTTTGATCTTTACGATGATGCTCAGCTTTGTGGGAGTGCCACTTCTCTGGAGGAAAGGCCACGTGCCATCAGTCACTCAGGCTCATTCAGAGACAGCATGGAAGAAGGTAAGTGTTGGGGGGTGGGAGAGAGGGAGGTGATAAAGCTGAAGTCACTTTATTTAACTCTGAGAGAACATTGCATCACTTACATCATAAGGATTGCTGAAGAGGAAATAAATAAGTGTAATTCTCATTTAGGAATCTTGAAGCATAAAAAGGTTGTATTCTTTATCAGCCTCTGTTTCTTTATGCATTTGGAAATATGCCAAAATTCATTAGATCAATACTTGGCTATAAAACAGTTTAGGATAAATTCAATGTTTTCATACAAAAATATACATAATTTTAGAAACTATTGCCCAGATGCATCACGTATCAGAAAAAATGTTTTGTTTGACCCTCAGTTAAAGAGCCATAAATATATAAAAACCAGAAAAATTATCTCATGAAACTATCACATGTTGCTGACGTTTATTCAAGAAACTCCCTCTGGTGTTTGTTTCTTATCTCATCATTTTAGAATTCATGCTATTCCTAATTTTTGCTTTATAAATCATTTTTCTTAGCAATAATGGCAATAAAATTCTCACCTGATCTGATAAATATCTTTATAGTTGTATAGTTCTATATGAATACTTTAAATACATCTGTTAAAAACTCTGGAAGCTTAATTGATGTCCAAAGGTATGTATTTTTCCAAACTATATAACCTCAAATGTCAAATTAGCTAATAATAACTTGAGAAATTTTTCTATTTTCTTCAATGAATGCTTTCTTCTTAAAGTAGCCATAAAGGAAACTTGTGTAATACATAGTATAACCCATGTCAGCTAAGAATAAAATAAAACTGTACATAAAAATTTAAATTGATTAGAATAAAACCAAACATAAAATCTGCCATACTGTCCTACTCCTTAATAACTACGTATAAAAGAAAGGACTCAAAATCTTGAAATAAACCAGGGCTTAAGCCTCTAGACATTCATTTATTTATGGTATGAACTTGGGCAAGTTTCTTAGCTTTAACAGCCCATAGTTCTGCATCTGTAATTTCATAGGTTTGTCACAATGATAAAAATGAGAGTATTGTTCTTTTCCTTTCTCTTTCCTTCCCACCTTCTTAGTTAAAGTATCATCTGACTAAAAGTCTAGATGACTGTGAAAATTGAATTACGTTTTTTAGGTCATCACAATACATTAATATGCTGGTACTAAATCAGTAGATCACAGATGTCACTACCTTTTGTGATATTAGCCAAACCAGTCAGTTCAGTTGGCAGGTAGTGAATTATACCCTGTGGAGTCCACTGATGGCTGCAGTGTAGGTGGACAATATATAACTAATCTGAAGTATGAAGTAATTGATTTTCTGAAACAGCCTTTTATAATACTTTAGAGATAACAGCAGTGAAAGTGGGCATCCTTGTCTTGTTCCAGATATTAGAGGAAAGGCTCTCACTTTTTCCCCATTCAGTATGATATTAGGTGTGGGTCTGTATCAGGTTGAGGTAAGTTCTTTCTACACCCAGTTTTTGTGAGTTTTTGTCATGAAGGATGTTGAATTTTATTGAATGCTTTTTTTTAGCATCAATTGAAATGATCATATGGATTTTGTCCTCTGTTCTGTTGATAAGATGTATCACATTGATTGATTTGTGTATATTAAACCATACTTGCATCTCTAGGATGAATCTCACTTGATCATGATGAACAATCTGTTTAACATGTTTTTGAATTTGGTTTGCTACTGTTTTCTTGAGATTTTTTTTGCATCTACGTTCATCAGAGATATTGGCCTGCAGTTTTCTTTTTTTGTTGTGTCTTTGTGTGGTTTTGGTATCAGGGTGATACAGGCCTTGTAGAGTAAGTTTGGGAATATCCCTTCTTCCTCAATTCTCATGTGTTTTTTTGCATCTATGTTCATCAGAGATATTGGCCTGCAGTTTTCTTTTTTTGTTGTGTCTTTGTGTGGTTTTGGTATCAGGGTGATACGGGCCTTGTAGATAAGTTTGGGAGTATTCCTTCCTCCTCAAATCTCATGTGTTCTCATTCATATATTGGAGCTAAATATTAAAAACAATTGGTCTCATGGAGACAGAGAGTAGAATGATGATTACCAGAGGCTCAGAAGGGTAGTGAGGAGGGAGAATGAAGTGGGGATGGTTAATAGGTGCAAAATATAGTTAGATAAAATGAACAATATTTGATAGTACAAAGTGATTATAATCAATGGTAAGTCAGGGTATACTTTAAAATAACTAAAAGAGTGGAATTGGAATGTTCCCAACCCAAAGAAATGATAAATGCCTGAGGTGATGGATACTCCCTGATTTGATTAATTCACATTATATGCCTATATCAAAACATCACATGTGCCCTACAAAGATACACAAGTATTACGTACTAATTATAATTAAAAATGAAAAATAGAAAGGTAAAATAATAAATGATTTATTAAGCATACAGACAGCTTTGTAGAGTGTAGCATTTACAAGTAGAATGATGTTTAAATGCTGGGCAATTCTGACCTTCTGTGTATGAGGATCGAATAATTTGAATTGCTGAAAGTCAGCCTGAGTGGGCAAGATGGCTTTTTGATGTTCATGCATTGAATACTGAATTGTTATAACTCTTAAACTGTGATCTAGAATCAGGGCATTATTGAGCTAGATTGAAGGGATGTTATTGACATCCTGCCCAATGCTCACACTGACATATGAAGAGACAGAGCCACGTGCTATAAGGACATAGTCCTATAAATAGTAAGTAGCATCAAAGAACAAAAATTAGATCGCCTGATTCATTCTCAACCTTTCTTCTGGTACACCAGGCTAACACTTTAGTTCATAAAAGTGTTATTCGAGGTAGAACGATTTTTTTTTACATAACTTACTCAAAGAACATCATTTTGTGCAACTCAGAGTGGTAGTATTTGTCCAAGTGAGAAATTGAGGGGAGGGGGGTTTCTTCATTGCTCTTTTGAAATCTATACACTCAGTTTTAAAGAGGTTCTTCTTGTTATCTCTCAAATTCGTCCCCTTGTTTCATCCATGCTGCCGTGATTCTAGTTCAGCTTTTCCAGCCCTCTCCAGACTGGGTTATAAGCACCTCCCATATGCTCTTGCAGTACCTACTACCTTGGTCTCCATAGTATTTCTATGATGCTATTGTAATTACTTTTTAATTATATCTTTCCATTTCTTTTTGAGCTTCTAGGATTGGGTCTTATTTATTATTGTAGGGCCAGTATCTAGCAAGGGCTTGTCACAATGCTCATGCTCATCTAACGTTTATTTAATGGACAATGAGCAGAAATAACTATATTATCCCACAATGAAAACAGGAGAAACTTTTGTGCAAGTATAATTAAGCACAATTTTATGCACCTTTTGGGTTTAATACATTGGAAATACAGAAATATAAAGCAGGCTTTTAAATGTTTAAGATGATATTTTGATATACGTAAATAAAAGGCAGCATGCAATTTCCATTTTTAATTTCTGTGAGATCCCACCTGGAGATAAGGAGTACTTTTCTATTACTAAAATTGCTAAAGAAACAATAATTCTACACTTACAAGAGTATTATCAATGCATCACAGATAGTGTTGAAATAGCAAGTTGAATAAAAATGCTTATTTCCCTGAAAAGCATATGGACAAAAATTCTGAAACTGGACCTTTGTTGTATAAAAATGACATAAAATAAATGAAATAAATAACTTTTTTGAAAAGTGTAAAAGTTTATGGCAACTTTAGCTTAAGTTTCCATAATTTTCTATGTATTTAATATTGGAGTTTTTTGTAGCTTTCAATATGTGCAAAATAAGCTGGTAGGGCCCATATTTGTCAGTTTGTCTCCATAATTTTGTGAACGAGGTCCTTTAGGGAATATGTATGGGGCTTTTTCATGTCTCAACATCTTGATATCCAAAAAATTACAGCTGACTTTTTCTCGAAATTTTGTAGTTAGATGTTGTTATTTTATTCCCAAACCACCGGTTCTTTACTTTTTTCAGTAGAGGCCTGGAGTTTATGAATAGACATCATTATTTTAACTCTATTGTTCTTCATGTTTTCTCCAGTTCACGGCTCTTCATTGTCATTGGTCTCCAGCACTTCTTCTCTTTATTCTACAGTAAGTATTGGTTGTTAAGAAAAGGCTTCTAGTTTGGCCATGCACCCAGATGATTAAAGAGATCATTTTACTGTTAGTAGATCACGTACATCTGTGACATTTACACAAAAGTTGTGTAGTGAAATGAGGGCATAATCTAAGCTACTGCAAACCCAGTTAGCTGGAAGGCGCTCTACCAGACATGCTGTGCCCCACTTATACGTACTCATTGTCATCAATAAATGGACATAAAATTGAATTTCATAAAATCTATCGGGGTATGACTTGGAGTCTCTGAAACCATATATTATGCTTTACCATATTTTCATAATATTGACTAGTTTTCCTTCTTTGTTTTTCGGAACCAAGGCTGTTAATTATTCTGATATTTTTCCTCTTTTTTTTATTTTTTGAATTCATTTTCTGAGAAGATTATGCCAAAAACTAAAGGCCTAGAAGAACTAGATAGAGATTTTTAAAAATACATCTTTTGATATACAGTGTGATTTTAAAAACGTTATTTCTTAAGAATGCCAATGTTTCAACTTCTTTTGCCAATGTGTGAAATTGTAGTTTATTCTTGACAAGAGGAATTTTTCTGCCCACTGAATATAATTTCATCTTTTTTTAAAAAAGCAGCCTACAAGAAGTTATGTTTTATGGGAGGGCACCTTTATGCCTAGGTGACAGTGAGGTATATGCTAAATTTCAATAAGCCTCGAGTGTTATGAATAATCCTTAATCTTGTATTGAAAGGTTCATGAGAAGGTCACAGCTTTGGCTGTCACTGATCCATTAAGCGTTAGAGGCAATACTAATTTTTTCACTCGTTTTCATTAGATTCAAATGTTATAGCCTTCTCTGTATAAGTTAACCTTGCATATTTACTGCTTTAGACATTCACTCTAGATCAGACTGTCATTAGCAGAAACAATATTTTTCTTATTTCTCCTTTTAATGATTAAATTTATCAGTAGGTTCTATAAATTAAGAAATCACTATTAATGTTCACATAAATAAGTATGCTCTTATAGGCTAATAGATAAAGTTATGAATATAAAAATACTGGAAAAAAATCAAATCAAAAGAAATGTGTTGAGACTTACTGTTCCTCCTAGTAGGTCAGTGCTGCTACTAGTTGGGGAGTTGTATTCTGACTTAAACCATTGCAATTTAAATCTCTAAAGATTGAAGCATCATTATAATCATATTTTAAATATACGCAACAGCAATATTTGAATAAAACTACCTTCATGAAGCCTTTGAAAGACTAAAGAATAAAAAGAAGAAAATACAGTTTGAAGTATAACCATTATATTACTAACATTTTTTAAAAGGTAGAAAATATATAGGAAAGATAAAATTCAGGTTAAAAGAGATACTTACGCATAAAATACATCCTGATGGTTATGTTGCTTTGTTTTATTTCAAGTTTTCTGGAGGTAAAGAGATAAAAAGCAGTTCAGGTATTTTTGCATCAGTTAACCTGGAATCCCATTCTCAAAGTAGAGATAGGAGATAAGAAATTGTTTTTTCAGGTTTGGTTTATTCTCCAGCTATTCACAGGATGAGGGAAGTTCCCACACGTAATGGTGCACATAACTCATTTTGCGGCATTTTGCAGCCCAGCATGAAGAAGAAAAACAGAGCTAGGAATTTTCTGCAACTGAAGTCAAATATATACCCTGCAAGTTCCTGTGGCAGCCCTCATTTCCATAGCAGTATAGCAAAGATAATTGCCAGCCACTTTTATCACCACCTTCACACTGGGCCTTTTAGTGTTTTACTGACTTATAATAAACTTAGATAATAATTATCAGGGAAAGGAAAAGGAAATAGAAACTAATAATGTTGATTTTCTGTGGTTATCAGCAGATGACAATTTTCCCCCTATCTTTATATTCCATTCTTTATGATAAGTAAATCAAAGAAAAATTCTGACTCCTAAAGCTTGGCTACAGATCTCTATAATTTCATGGAGTCCATTTCCTACAGTCTGTATAAAAATGATCCAATGTTTTAACTTTTTATGCACCCATCTTTTTTAGTGTCTGATTTTATAACTATTTTGTTTTTATTGCTATGGTTTAGATCTTAGGGTCTATTACTTCTATCTTTTTCTTTTACTGCATATTATATATCTATGGATCAACTTACCTATATTTTTAAAATACTTTATGTCTCATATACAAAGAGGTGTTTATTTTAAAGTATCCTGTTTTTACTATTTTAATTTAATAACTATATATTTCACTCTGTTAGATCATAAAGACATTTTAAATACATATAATTATTTTATTCATTTATACTTGTGGAATTAATTGAAATTAGTTTTTATAATTAAATTCTGTCTCCTTTTATTTTTTACAGGCTGAAGAAAAGGCTCATTCAGAGGTAAAAATCTTGCAACATTTTAGTATTTAACTGGTTTACATTTATGATGAAATTAATGTTGTTACCACTAGAGGGCTCTGTGATACAATAACACAACTCTACAGGACTGCTGAGGAAAGGCAGCTAGTTGATAAATGGCCTTTGATATTGCCTCTTAAAATCAAAGGAAGTTTTTATAGGAAGCTCTCCTCTCACATTTTAGATTGAGCCTTGGCTCAACACCTAATAAGTTGTCTCTAGTAGTAAGTACTCATTACAGCATTGATGAATGAATGAAGACCTGTGGTCTATTTTATTAGTCTTTTCCCCACTACCTGTGAAACCATCTGCGTAGGACTTAACGGAACCATTAAATCTTAGGCATCAAGCCTCCACAACACAAGATACCAGCATCCCAGACCATCTATTTTGTGCCATGACCTTGCTGCTTCTAATCACTATCTTATGTCAGTGTAGTCTATTGTTCTAATCACACACATTTCACAAATACATACTTTATTGCAATCATGCAAATCAAACTGCAACCCAGAGAGAATATTCTTTTTCTTTCCCTTTGTAAAAGATTTGTCCTGGCCAAAGAGAGAAGAAAGATTTTAATTATGACTTTATGCAAAGTGAGGTAATGACTATTTAATTGGTTTACACTAAGGCAGTCGGACCACAGAGAAAATAAATGCCTTGGCAACAGCTTTTGCAAAGGAACTTCTTTCTTGTGAAATCTTATTTTATTAGCTATTTAAAGTAAAATTTGTGCTATGTTTAAAAATATTGATTATACCAATTTATAATTGCCGGACCAAAGTGTGAATATGATTTTTTAAAACTTAAGCTATTTTATTTACATCACATGCACATGGCAAAACTTCTAACATTGGTCTTAATATAACTACTGAAGTACAGAAATGCTACATTTATTCGCATTGTTAGTAATTATCCAACTTTCCTTTTATCATTTATGTCCTATAATGGGTCATGGTTTTTGAACAAAACTTAAATCACTTTACAGTTTCCTAGATTGTATTTTAAAGGACTTGGAGCCATGTAACAGAGACTATTAATTTGAGAAAAGCTCTTTGAGTTTGTATTAGTTTAATAATAAAATAGATTCTTTGCTTTCTGAAATTATTCATGTTCATCATCATATAAATGTAACTTGAATGTTATTTTGGACTGGGTTGTTTATCCTTTTAAAAAAGAGGAATGAAATGAAATCAGTTGGTGAAATTTACATAAATGCCTACTATCTCTGCTTCCAGCTTAGTTTTCTCTTTTTTTAGTCTCTCAATATTGACCACCAATTCTTTTCCACAATATGTAATGTTACAGAGGAAAAAAAAAAAACAGTTCATAAACTATGTCAGGAATGCTCTTTCAAACTGAGACAGCATTCCAACAGTTCAACTACAACAACAGAAGACTTGTTTTTGAAGAAATGAGAAGCTTCATAGTAGAATGTTTGGCATCTAAGTAACTAAAATCCCTTGGGGCCAGAAATGTACTCATAGTACCTAGTCTCAAATCATTAAAAATGTGCTATCTTCATTAATCACTGTTTACATTTCATGACAACATGAGACATGCAGATTAAACTACAAAAAGTGCTCGAATTAAAATTTTAAGCATGATATGATATACCTTCACCTTTTTCTGTTTCAGTTTTATTGGAGTATGAATGTAACTGAAAAGAAAGACATTTTAGAATATTCATTTTGTTGGTTTATCTAGTTAGTTGCATACTATTATTGATGTTTTCTCTTATTTTTAAAGTATAGATAATCCATAAAGAATTTTTACTCTGGACTAATGATAACTCATTGAATAAATGGCAATATAATACACTTTTGGGAAGGCTTCTCTCTCAGTTATATAACTTTAGCCAATAAAATTTTCAAATATAGACTCATTAAATGTTGAATTAAACCCAAGTTTCAGTGACTGTAGGATATTCTACAGCTTCTGTGAAGTTGCTAAACATAGAAAATTAAAATGTACACAGAAAAAATTCCTGAGATTTTCAGAAAAGTAACAAAGCATACACCTTTCGCTAAAAAAAGACCAATAAAATATGTGTATTTGTATTTAATTTTTGCAAAAAATAGTTTTCTACTTCAATTTTATTACTACAATTTTCTAGAGGAAGGATAATCAATAGAGAAAGTAAACTGCCTCTTGAATCATGCAGGGATGGCAAATGGAACAAGTAAGCATCCTTTGATTAGTGGATTTGAGTACCAGCTTTGAAGCTAGACACTCACCCGTCTTTATATGAGTAACATTTGATTACCGTGTAGCCAGTGTTCATATCTCTTTTCTTTTCAGAAATTGGTGCTAATACAGTGGAGGTAGAATGAGCTAAATATAGTATTTGCTTTCTTGGATTAAATTCTTGATTTTAAGTAAAAATCTACTAGCCTATTGAATTGATTTTTTTTTAATTGCATTCAGCAAATCCATAAACTACGGAGAGAACTGGTTGCATCACAAGAAAAAGTTGCTACCCTAACATCTCAACTTTCAGCAAATGTAAGTCACCTTTGATTTCTAAATATATTACAAGATATCTTGATGTGGTAAAATGGAATAATTTTAGTAACAAACTTTCAGTGTCTGAAGTAATCCAGACTTAAGTCACGGAATAATGGAACTCATAAAAAGTTAAACTTTTCTGCACACTGAGTAATAAAATGTAAACCCACATTGTTGAGGGATCACAATGTGATTAAAATGACTTCTTACTTCTTATAAGATTTGAAACAATAGTAACAGCTATAAGGGTTGCTTCTTTCCTTGTTCGTTATTTTTATCAGTTCTGATGCATAAGTCTCTCTGAAGCCCCAACATAAGAGAGAGTTTTAGTGTTTGACTTTGGAAGATAAAGTATTCATTTGCCCTGCCTCCTTCAGCTCAATTTATTGAACATTTAATTAAGTATCCAATTAATTCTAAAAGATGAACTTAGCTCTAAATATGAATAGCTTAGCTGCATTGTAGATGAGATACAATTCTCTTTAAAAAAAAAAACCTTGGCAGCCTTCTCATAGCAGTTTAAAAAGATACACTTTAACTGGTGCCAAAGTGGCCCAGGATGGCAAAAATGATGACAATGAAGACCATCAATTAAATTAACATTTATTGAATATCTTCCAATGTGCCAGCGAGTACACAGAGAGGATGCAGAATAATAAAAGAGAACATGTGGCATCGTGCCCAGTCCTAAGGAGCAATAGTGTTAGAAGCAACAGTGAGGGGTAAGGAAACACCTGCTATTTCGCCATATGCCCTGCCTCTCTCACTCAACATTAGTCTGCTCAATTCTGCTGTGTAGCTTTGAGCTTGCTCCCTGCCTCACCACCCCTACCTCTTATTAAATAAGAGACAATTTAAGAACAAAAATCCTTGCATGATATAAGTTCCACAGGATATAAGTCATTTCACTCACAGTGTATATATTTTAGCGTTGTATTTGAATTGATTTTATTTTTTTCAAATGTGGGAGAATCAAATTAATTTTAGATCGACACTATTTCTTATGATGTTGTTAGGGGATTTTTAAAAATAATAGCAGGTTTTGGAGAATTGTTCAGGCAATACTGGAAAATAACAGTATTATTTAAGCTTATTGTATTTCTTAAAGAGATAATTCAGAGGCAAGTGTAAATATACACACACACACACACACAAATACACCCTTGCAAAGGCTTACACACACACAGGGGGAATCAAATTCTAATGCAGGGGAATAGCTGTGGACGTCAACTGTGTGCTACTGTTTGGAAATGGATCCTAGATTTTAGAAAGGTGTCAACCCTTGGCTGCCTACCCCTTTTGCTCTAATCATGCATGTAACACTGTTTTCACTGGTGTGTTTTCATGACCTTGGAGCACAAATGCTCAGCTGAGTGTTAATATGACCAAAAAAAGTGTGACAGTTGATTCTTGTGGTTAAGAAAAATTTATTCTTTTTATGTAAAAATCACAGATACACATATAGTACATAAATATATATCCAGCATATCTGTGGCATTCAAATACCATGAGGGAACGGGGCAATTAGAAAAAAATGTATAATGTTTCCCTAGGTGGACAAAAATGATAAAAATAAGCAACACAGAATTAGAGAAAACAGTAGCAAATAGATGATTTTGTGCTAGTCTTTGTGCTAGTTTAAAAAGTTCTAGTCTTGGAGAAAATGTCCAAGTTTCTCTGGCTTCCCCCATCCCCAAGCTATATCCCTGTTATCATTAGTAGTAATTTTTGTGCAAAGATGGGAGCTAATATGCATCCTATTTTTGTGCTCCTTTTTAATTTGTAATATATTTTAGAAATCTTCTCAAATCACCTCGGATCCACACAAAGACCTATACATAGCAGCTTTAGTTTTAATAGCAAAAAATAACAGTATTGGTGATTGCTAGGGGTTAGGGATGGTGGAAGGAGAGACGGAGCATGACTATGAAGGACCAGCGAGAAGGAGATCTTTAGTTTTGTATGGTGGTCATCATTACATGAATACATATAAGTAAATCTATACCTGTATATCAATATTGAATTCCTGGCTTTGTTACTATAATTATATAAGATATGAGCATTGGAAGAAACACAAGGGAATTCTCTATATTTTCTTTGCAACTTCTTGTGAATATATAATTATTTCAGACTAAAAAATAAATCACCTAAAGATCTACCACAATTTTTTGAAAAGATGTCTTGATTTTAGTCTCCGGGGAATTTCAACCTTATTCCACCATTTAGTGTTCCTATATTTGGTGGTGATATGGATTGTTAAAGCTTTTTACCATTAGAAAGTTTACGTGCTAAAAATATCAAAAATTTTTACATGGGGAAAACAGAAAAATTAAATGAAAGTCAAAATTTACAGGTTACAAATATGCATTATCTCTTACCTCATTAACAATGCAGTTTATGAAAATTCTCTTTTATGCTAAATATTGCAGTGTCTGAGAACTTATAGAAATGACTATAAAATAATTTTAATGTAACTATATCTTAAACATTTTAATAGTATCATTATAATTGTAAGGGGAGGAGTTTTGTATATTTATGTCCTTTTGTATTTTTAAAAGAATAACCTCCTTTATACATTAATTTTTAAATTCAGGATATTATGGGGGTACAAACGTTTTGGTTACATGTAATGCATTTGCTTCGCCCACACATTACATGTAACTAAAATGTTTGTACCCCCATAATACCCTGAATTTAAAAATTAAATAAATAATTGAACTACTTATATGTCACCTATTACCTACGGATCATTTGGAACTCATTCATTCTGTTTAGTATTTGCTTTATGATGTCACTTCAGATTTCATAGACCATAATGAGCCATCAAAGGATTTAGTTAATACTTGATTTTTCCTCAGTTCTAAGAAATGCTGTTTTTAAATTTCATTCAGAGTGTGTTTCATTTCATCTCATCTAAGTTAATATCTGTAAGTGTATATAATATATACATACATTTTAATATATTTGTGCATAAATTGATCATAGGGACTATGGATAAAATTATTTCTGTATAGCATTACTTCAGTGTAAATAAAGGATTTTTAAAATATGCAATTCATATTTGGTGGTAGAAATAAGTCTTCATTTATTAGTTCAGACTACAAGTAAACTTTCTACCTTTTGGTTAAATGTGAGTGCGATCTCCACAATGAGAATTGTCATATAGAAATGTAATAGCCGTAATTTATAAAGATAAATTTCAATGAGTTCACTTCTATGGAAAATATCATTAACTTTTTTTAAATCTAATAAAAAAGCTATTTATTTTTACTCAGTATATGAATTCCTCTAATAGGACTTACATGCTTTTCCTTATTTGGGGGTATTTTTGTAATTGATATATCACATGTTTGAACCTGGAAAGATTATATTTATATGGAATCTGTATAAGAATCTGTGTTTAATTTTTAAAATTTTAGATGTATCTGATTCTGTGCTAAAATGTCTTTTTTTTCTCTTTACTAAAAGGGGAGTAGTAAGTCAGAAAGGTATCTCATCATTTCACCTCTCATTTGTCTGGCAGAGTAGAGCCTCCATTCAGTAGAATGTGTACTAAGCCTTCCCTCCCTCTTGTGAAGTTACTCTGAACAGAGCTGCATAAAACCATGGAGAGACTGTAAAATTAATTCTACTGGTATATCTTTAGAAAGGAGAGAGAGTGCTACTGCCTGGCCTTCCCTGAATGATGATGTTAGTGGTTATCTAACCACTAACAAATAGCCCCAAAACAGGAGCCACACAAGGGAAGACAACTGCAGACACATGGTCACATTACACAATAAGCCAGGTCTTTTCTGGCCTCTCACCCACACCTTCATGCAGCCCACTCAGGTGGGATGTATTTGTTTTTTAATGCATTTTCTTTACAAATCATTTGAAAATGAGCACTAAGGCTAGTTATTAGTAACATTTTCAAAGACATTACTGAGTGAATGTGTAACAAAACAAAAGGTAGTTTTGCCTTTCAGCAGGTAAGTCTTTTAACCAAAATATCTTGGGTATTATGTTCTTTGAAACTGTGTCCTACTTCTTTGCTCTATTTAATATTTCTATATAATCTGGCAGTTACTCTGGCTTTTTTGCATTTATTCTAAGAGAAAATTATTTTGCATATGTTAAAAATGACAAACACTGAAAGAACAATTTTATACAGTGTAAAAGAAATGTGAAACCTTATTTATGTTTCTGAATCATTCTTAGTTCAACTAACTACTAGTTTTCAAATATAAAGTCCTATGACACATATCTCTTATATATGTTTATATAGATGTATATATATATATATATATATATATATACATCCCCATATCAATCTATGCTTAGAGTATTTTTTACTTGGTTGATGGGCTGTCACTCCATTCCGTGTGAACGCATGCAATGTAGGTATTATATAGAATGATATTCCATCTTGTTGTTTAGCATCACAGTAATTCTCTTTACATGTCTATCCTATTATGTTGTATGATTCCAAAACCAAAGATAGTATGTATTAAAGCTATCTTCCCCTAAGAGTCAGTCTTGTCTATTTTTTATGGTAGAGGTTGACAGATCAATAGTCTTGTCTATTTTATTACCTTAACACATTTCATCTAATACAAATCAAGGGATATTTATCATCATATTAAAAAAATTTTACTCTGACTTGAAAATTATACAACTGGCAAAAGAAAATTCAGAACCAAGTAAACTATGATTAACAATCCCTCTGAAAATCCATGATATCTTTTTTGAAAATTGTCTTATAATGTTTTACAGATAAGATATATTATCCTATAAGTTTAATCAGTTTTACTTTCCATTTTCTCTTTATTAAAGAGATAAAGATCAGAATTGCCAGAAAAAAATGTACCTTATTTGCTTCTTTTACTCCTTTCCCATTTACCCCATTTGGTGAAAAATTTAATCTTTAATTACTTTCAAAGTATTACAAAGTTAATCTGACAAACTAAGCCAAGGTGACTTAAATTTAAAACAATATTCCACTAACAATGTTAACATGCTTTTCATTGAAAACAACATGTCTCAAATTAATATATTTTTTAGTAACCATTTAGAAGGTTTTTGTGAATAATTAATTAAAAGCAGTTTTACAGAGAGTACAAATTGATAATCTGATGGTAAGTATTTCATTGTTACTTGCAACAAAATGTAAGCAATATAGTTTATACAGCATATTCTTTACAATCCTGAGTTCTTTGCCATATTTTTAATTCCTATTAAACTGATAAAATTTGCACAAAGGGTAAAGTGAAGTAAATTTCTTCAAGTTTATACATTCACAGTCCAATTATTAAACTTGACATCTGTCTACTTTGCAACAATTCAAACTTTGCAATATTGAGTAGAATCTTATATTTCCTTTAGTAAATGTTAACAAAAGGTTTCTGCTGGAATTTTCCTTATTTTAAAGAAAACAAGCAATTTTAGTTTTAGGTTTCAGTAACCCATTTTATGGTCATGGTGGGATTACTTCTAATAGCTTAAACAGAAATCGGCACAAATGATTATCATGAACAAATATGTTGTAAATTTGCATATAAGAATGCTTTATGGCAAAGACCATGTCCTGCTACATACCACATGGATGAATCTCAAAAATAATGTTAGACAAAAGAAAACAGAAAAGAATCATGCCATATAATTACACTTGGATAGGTTTTAAAATAGGCAAAATTAAAACATAGTGTTTAGGAATGCAAGGTTAGGTATAAAAACTATAAATAAAAGCAAGAAAATCATTATCAAAGAAGTTGCAATAAAGGTTATCTTTGAGGGAGGGAGAAGGAACAATGATGGAGGATGGGTCTTGAAATGTCCTATTTCTTGACTTGGTTGATGAATACATGAATTTTCTCTATGTGATAAATCAGTGATTCTACAGCTTCATTTTGTTCACTTTTGCATACATTTTTTTTTTTTACAATTCAAAAAAGGTTATAATATGAGAGAAAATGGGACATAGCCTTACAGTATTTTCTGAGGGTATGAGTTGGATGTCATGACGTTCCTTGTTATTGAAAGTATTTCACACTATAAGGTATTCTTTTTTTAGTGTTATTTATTCAATTAAGTCTGCTAACAAACACACACAAACGTGTGTGTATGTGTGCATGTGTAAGAGAGAAAAAGAGAGAGGGAGCAGGGGAGAAGAAAGTAGAAGAAGAAAGGGGAGAAAGTGGAAGAAGAAAATGAAGAGCTGTGTTGACAGATTGAAGTTTAGTACTTATATTCTCTACAAAGCTGTTTTCTCCATATTGCAGTGTCAGCAGCCCAGAATGAGTTCAGAGCTAGGAACAAAGACACCTTTGTATTACGATGCTAATGAAGGGGACTTGTGGATTCTCTTACCAATAAAGGAATAAACTTCCAGAGCCCTAATTCTTAGGACTCTTGTGATCCATTTGATAGTGGATGCTTCAGCATTTCAGCTCTGCTACAGCTGCAAAGAGACGTATTTTATTTGAGTCTTCTCACTTCATTGTCTCAAAAACAAAATCAATCTTTTGCCAAGGACTGACAAATTTTGTTCCGTATATATTTGATTATAGATTTAGGTTGTTAAATACCTACCCAATACTTATATCCTTTTAGGGGCACAATAAAACTATATCAGTTTGAGATATTGTACCTATAGTTCGACCTCAAGCCATGCTGAGAGATTGAAACATCTCTTCATATTTGATATTCTGGATTCAAGCTACTGTATAATGGCATGCCAATAGAAACTGGCCTGTTTTAGAGCTGTAATAAGATTGCCAAATACTTCTTAATCATAAGAGTTATGGTTATGTACTATAATATGTATAATTCTCTGTAATTTAAAATAAAATCCCGAAGCCACAAAAGCTTAATGTTAAATAAAATATGACTGAATATTATTTCTACCTAGCCTATCTATATCTCCTTAGTTGAAGGGAATATAAAGCAGAAAGACATGGCTTTTTATTGAAAAAGAGTTTGGAAAGTAGAGACAACACTTTTTGATTCAATTCTTTGTAAGTAGAAAGAGGAAAGATAATGTTATACCTGTCAGCAGATGTCTGACACTTAAAGGAGAGTACCATTACAATAGAGGCACTAACAATGTCTTCAAAGGTCATCATGAAAGTATAAAAATGAGGAACATTTGTCCATCGACTATTTCAGTGACCTGTTTTTGGGCCTTCAGTCTAAAAACTTGGCAGCTCAGACTTTATGCAGCATTTTGAGTACCATATCCCTCTATGATATGCAAGTTAAAAGGTATTATTATTTGAAAAATGCCATCTTCTTTCAATAGTTGAACCCATATTAAATGTCAAGAGACTGAAACACTGATTTTTAAGAAGCCAACGTTTAGAAATGATAAATGAAAAGTTGTGTTAAAAGAGAGTCACCAGTGAGAGCTAACCACAATGGTCATAGTATTTACAGAATTAGAACACTTGAAATAAGCATTCTTTAAAATGAAGAGTTTTCATCCATCCACATAAAATTCTGACATTTAAACTATGTTTCTTCCATTTTGTTCACAGGCTCACCTTGTAGCAGCTTTTGAAAAGAGTTTAGGGAACATGACTGGCCGATTGCAAAGTCTAACCATGACAGCAGAACAAAAGGTATGTTCAGAGACGGTTATGGGAGCTTGAAAGAAGACAGCAAGTTGCATAGGATGCTTAAATAATACCTGTGGCTCCTTAGAGATAATACTACGGAGCATCCACTCTATGTTAAATTAGAACAATGATAAGATATCTTTACTTTTCCAACTTTAAAGACTTGTAATCAGATTAATCCATATTGGAACACACACACAAACACACACAAAGTTCTCTCTAGGCAGCCTATTCTTTTATTTCTGACTGGAATTATTAATATATCAAATGTTAACGAAGAGAAACAGTCATAAGAGTTAGAATATTCTAGTAGCAAATTGTTATGCAGTTGAGAAGAATCACACTCCGACAAGAGTTTTCACAAATATGTGGTCATTAATCTAGTTATAGACCATGGCTGTAGGCTGAGATATGCAGGAAAGATGCCTGGAACAGATGTTAGGACTCTACAAAGTAAGGGACTTCAGGTTATATCATCTAGGGAACAAGGGACAGTCCTGTATAATTTTGAATAGCAAGAACTGGTCGGGCATCTGAAGATGCTTCCTTTGAAGTAAAGTAATTTAAATTATATCAAAAGCTTTAAGATGAACCTGAAGATGAAGAATCTTATCGTGTGGCGTGGAGGAATAAATACTAAAAAGAAAGGAACATAGAATTTAGTTCACAAAGATGTATTAAAAAGGTCCATACTGACTAGAGAGAGTCTGGTCACTTTCCCTGTAATAACAATTTAACTTGCTTTTCTGCTGTTAGTCCAGTGGCCTTAACTTCTTTAGTTGGGTATCAGAGTCAGGTGAAGGCTCTGAAGTTGTAGGGAAAATTTTTGTAAAATCTGTGTATGTGTAAAACATGGTCAGTTGTCCACAGTTTTCATCTAATTCTCAAACAGATCATCATCTAAAAAGTTCTGGATATTTTCAGTATCTATTCCTATATCTATCCATTAAGGATCGCTTCAATTTTGTCTTTTGATTCTATCAGGTATGTCATTAACTTTACAAAATTAGCACGTATTACCAAATTTCGTCAGTTTACAAATTTTTTTTAAACTAAATGAACAATCCATAATGAAATCAAAAGAGAAAATCTATTATTCCTATAATTGCCTGGTATAACTAGCAAACTGTATTCTATGTATTCTAATTTATTCTTCTATTTCATAGATTTCTCATGCCCTTGAAAGAGAACACTATCCTTTCCTGTTAAACCTGTTCTAGGATAGTCAATAAACTCCTTTGAGCTTACAAATTTTCTTTTCTTTCCTTTCTTCTTTTCTGTTCCTTTCTTCCTTTTTTTTTTTTTTTTTGGTAGTTTTCCATTTCTCTGTGTAATGTTAAGAACTCAGTGAATAAAAACATTAGAGCCCAGTAATATTAAGTGTGAATCCTAATTGTGTCTGTTAAGAACTTTGTAATCTTGAGCAATGTTTTCTGAACCTCAAATCCATCATTTTAAAAGAGGGAATGATAATAACTACCTTGTAGGATCATGGTGAGGAGTAAGAAAGAAACTATAATTTTGTCACATGCATATGAAGTGGGCAATAAAGAAAATGTTACCTTCCTTTATATTTCTCTCTTTTTCCCTTCAAAATTATAAGATGAACCAAACTCATTATTGGACATATGCCAAGCATATTTCTGGAAATGAGGGATAGTATTTAAGTCTCAATATCTTTAAAAAGTCAAAATTAATAGAATTTTTTACCCCCCATATTCCCTTCAACTCTATTTATAAATAAATGTTCTCATAGAAGCTCGAAAAATATACAGATATGTTAATTTACAATGCCTATGATTAATTCCTGAATATCTAAAAACACATCTCTCTAATATAAGAAATTTTATAATTGTGTGCATTATCCTCAAAATAACATTGCCAAAACTATGAAATTTCCTCAAAAGATATCATAATGTCTGAAACTGCCCTTATCATTTTTTAACTTAAAATCACTTCTTTTCTAATTGCAAACTATACTCACACAACAATGCTGGGAACTAGTTTATTTATTAATTGAGATTATAATTTTCTCATTTCCAAAGTGGTTTTGAGAAGCCTGTGCAATTAATTACAATATCATATGGCATAATGCAGTGACAGAATCTAATGAAAACCAGTAGAGGAATGTATATGACAATATGCCTGAGCCTAGACGATTACTACTGGAAAACACTAAACTAAATTGAATGTCAAGGAAGCTAAGGCACAAAGGGAGATTGCTTGGTATGTTTCAATTCTCATTTTCTGACCAGAAGAGCATAATTTAGATTGAAGAGACAAACTCTTTGGCACTGAATTGAAGGACGAATTTATTGCAAAGGTTTTTAAATTGGGGTCATGGAATAACAAAAGACAAAATCGCTGTTCAAATAGACATTTCTCTAAAAGCTGAGGGCATAACACTTAATCATATTTCAGTAAAGGCACTTCTTCAGGGAGCTGAGATAAAAGGGTATATTGCTCTCTGGTGATCCAACAATCCTGGGGAAAAGCTTGGGAAATATAGAGCAGAGATTTTTAAACTCTGTTCCCAGAGTTCCAAGGTTCATTTGTCCATTTAGTCACTCATCAAATTTATATTGAATTTCTACTGTTCTGAGAAGAAACAGCATATATAAGATACATACAGAATGACAGATATAGGTCTGTTTGTCTATATAGAGATATAGATATCCAGTAGAATATAAACTCTAAAAATGTATTATACATATATAATATGGAGTTTATATTCCTCATATATATGTGTATATTTATCATTGAGTTTATATTTTAGTAGGTGGCAGATGATAAAAAGTATAATTTTTTTTATTTTTATTTATTTTTTTATTTTTTTGAGACAGAGTCTCACTCTCTTACCTGGGCTAGAGTGCTATGGCGTCAGCCTGGCTCACAGCAACCTCGAACTCCTGGGCTCAAGCGATCCTCCTGCCTCAGCCTCCCAGGTAGCTGGGACTACAGGCATGTGCCACCATGCCCGGCTAATTTTTTCTATTTTTAGTTGTTTGGCCAATTTCTTTCTATTTTTAGAAAGGGGGTCTCGCTCTTGCTCAGGCTGATCTCGAACTCCTGAGTGCAAACGATCCGCCCG
>CAUYSK010027042.1:0-10116 GCA_963575035.1 Avahi laniger | reverse complement strand
GGGCCCTGGGGAAGACAGAAAAATCTAGAAGGCAAGGTCCTTCTCTTTAGGGCTCTTAGAATCTACTACTGCCAAAAAATAAATAGTGACCAATAAAACAATTGGCAATTTGACTAAAGTGACAATTCTTTTTTTTTTTTTTGAGACAGAGTCTCACTCTTTTGCCCAGGCTAGAGTGCCGTGGCTTTAGCCTAGCTCACAGCAACCTCAAACTCCTGAGCTCAAGCAATCCTCCTGCCTCAGCCTCCCAAGTAGCTGGGACTACAGTCAGGCGCCACCATGCCCAGCTTAAAGTGACGATTCTTAGTGATGCCACAAATCAATGATAAGCCAGTTGATTTAAAGCCTGAAATAATAGGAGTTTTCTCCTTGATTTGTTATAGGGATCCACAGTGACTAGTTATTGTGGGTAGGGTCCGAAATTAGTTTTATGCAGGGTTCTGCTGTAAACAGTAATTTTGCATTTGATCAGTACAATTAGCTATGTCATAAAACAAGTTTTAACTCTATGTGCATTGTTGCAGACACACTTGAAAAACTCACTTAAATCTAGGTGCTTCAATTTCCTCTCGTCCTTAAAAGGAGAAATTATAAATAAAAGCTGTGGATAAAATTTCCTCATTAGAGTGTTATAGTGTAGGCAGAATTAGAATTATAAAGTCCCAGCCATCCAGTTAAGATAAAAGTTCTGTCCTTAGAATGATTTTTTATGAGATATTGGCCAGTGATCTTGGTCTTACTGGGAATCTGCAGGGGGCAGTGGGAGTTTAGGTTGTGAAGGTAATCTAGTTTAGATTTGAATTCCAGCTGCATGATGGGCAAATTAGTAATAACCCTGAGCCTCTGCTTCCTCATCTGTAAAATGAGGGAGGAAGATACTTCACAGTTCATTGTGAGCGTTTCAGGAAATAAGTGAGGGTGACTAACACCTAGCAGGCACCCAATTGATGAGATGTACATACATATTTTTTCCTTCTTTGCAGTGATTTCAGAATGTCCTCATAGCCATTTATAGGCCTAAAATTAAATCTCAGGGAATATTATACAATAAATCTGAAATAAAAAGAAAGGTGCCTCATATTGTGTCTTTCAAAGCTAAGCCATATTTCAAGAATCATCGTTACCATTTAGATTAAGCTTGAATTTGCAGAGTAGGAAGAAGCAACTATACTTTCTTTGAAAAGAATTGTTTTTGTTTTGGTAAAGCTATATTGTTAAATTAGTATCTATTACTAAGTCCATTTAAAACTAACCATATATTTATTAAATATTTAGCTTAAGAAAGTATAATTGCATTTTTATTCATGTGCAAGTTTTTACTATGGAAAAAAAATTTTAGGTTAATCTCATCAAAGAGCAAGAGATACGTGGCAATTATTTATGTTATTTCTCGTATTCTAAATTGAGTAGGTTCAAATTTAACATAATGCAAAAATGCATATGAATGCATCGTGTATATTTCAAAATGTATTTCCTGTGACTATCATGCTATCTTTTAAGGCATAAGCTTTTCTTTCAAATTTATTACAAATTTAATTTAATTTTTAGCACTTGATGACTCTAATTACATGCGTGTACCTGGAATGATACTTGCATCAGAAGACAGTCCGACTTGCTTCCAGTATTCACAGGCTCTTTCCACTTTCCAACTTCTTCCCTGGTAGTATTTAGGGGAAACAGGGTAGCTTCATGGAAAGAACATGCAGTTTGGAGTCAGAACTTAGGCATGTGGCTCTTCCACTTTCTGCCTCTGTGGCCTTGATTAGGCAAGTTACTTAAACTCTCTGAGTTTTAGCTTCCTCCTTTATAACGTGTGAATGCCCCTGCAAAACTAGGATTAAATGTGATGATGTATGCCAAGGTGCTTTGTAGATTGTAAATTGCTGTACAATTACAGAATGCTCTAAATTTTCGGAGCTCTAGACCAAGAGTTGGCAAACTTTTTCTGTGTAGGATCAGAGATAGTAAATATTTCAGGTTTTTCAGGCCATACAGTCTGTTGCCCCCAACTCAGCTCCGCTGTTGGAGAGCAAAAGCACACGCAGACCACACATAAACAAATGGGGTGGCTGGATTTGGCCCATGGGCCATAGTTCACCAACTCTGCTCTAGACTTTTAGAGATTTTAATAGTCTCATCTCTAATTAAAGGTAATCATATATAATTTATGGAGATGTTGAGAGGATTAGACAAGACACTGAAAGTACTCAGGATGTTGCCTGGCACATAGGAAGCACCTTGAGAATGTTAGCTGTGATTTCTACCAGTCCATTTTACACAGGAAGGAGCCAAGGTCCAGATCCATTGAAGGACTGGCCTGAGGTTACAGAAGTAGTGGCAAAACCAGCCATGCTTGTGCAAACCACAATACCTTTGAGTCTCTGTCACTTGTACTGCAAAATGAAGGGATTGGACAAAATCATCTCTTGGGACCTTCTTGTTCCACTTGCTGTCGTTCTATTAACTGGCACCCTAGGGCTTAAAGAGCTAATTCGCTTCCCAATATGCCTTCCTTACTGTCTGGAACTGACTTAACATACAAGAGCAGTCAACTAGCAGAAAACCAGGCACCAGAGAAAGAATCTGATTTAGTTTTAAAAATATATGTATATACACATATACAGTATACATATATATATATTTTCTTAAAGCATCACATGCCTCAGATATCAGGGCAAGCAGCCAAATCCTTAGTAATTAGGTAAATAATTGCACTGTATACATTTCAAGTCTTTCTTGGATGTGTCTCAGGGGCTTTTATGCTGCACATTCTTTTAACAAACCAAGTATTTATGTACATGTGTTCCGATTTTTTGACAAACTGATTAAAGTAATGAGACGGAAAATGACTCCTTGTTTATAATTTATACCCTCCATGCACTGATGTATTCAACCATAACCCATGACACGGGATATTTCCTTGCTGGGGGCAGTATCTGGAAGTTGGTTAGTTCTAGATTGGGAATTGCAGTGCGATGGTTTTGCCTCTTCTGTGTTGCACCAGGTCCAGTTCAGCTTGGCCTTTTGCTCTTTTGTGTCTGGCTTCTTTACTTTCCCCTGGTGATTCATCTCCAAGGGCATAAGTATTATAGTGTGTACTCCTTTCTCTCAGTCTGGCTTATTTTACCGAGTACCCTGATGCTCTCCATGTGCTGTCTCTAGCTCCTCTTCACTAAATTAAATAGTGCCAGTTTAAAAAGACATAGAATCAAGACTGAGAACCTGGTGGGCAGGTGGCAGGGAAGGCAAGTGTTCTTAACAGCTGATGCTCCAGTTATTGACAAGGGAAAATATGAAGTCGTAATAAGCACTATTTTCTCTTCTTTCCTTCCCTCCTCCAGCACACACACACACACACACACACACACACACACACACACACACACTGACATGCTCTTTTAAGTACAGACTGAAAAATCATGATGGCCAGCTGAGGATAGGAGCAGGACTGGCAAGAAAAGAGAACTCAATAATGAATGAGCAAGAAGAAAAGTGCGTAAAAAATGGAGCAGGTGGTGAACATAGATGGGGAGTGAACAGAAAAAAGAAAAAGGAAAGACACGGGGGTCAATCAGTACAAAGTGTCTGAAGAGAAAGTAAGAAGATCAGAGAAGAAAGGGGGAGGGAAGGAGACCAAAGAAAGTAGAGGGAAGATAAGGGTTAAAGGAAAACAAAAGAGGTAGGATAAATGAGGAACACATGCACCGAGAATGAGGGAATAGGTTAAAATTCACCATTCTCTGCCACTTTGCTGAAAAGAAACCTTTGTTCCAGCTTGAAATGCCGCATCTGTCGGCAAATAGGGAGTGAAATCAGGAAGTCTGAACTCACTAACAAGGAAGCTCAGGAACTTAAGGAATAAACTAACATTTCAGC
Organism: Avahi laniger; assembly: GCA_963575035.1. Classification (NCBI taxonomy): domain Eukaryota; kingdom Metazoa; phylum Chordata; class Mammalia; order Primates; family Indriidae; genus Avahi; species Avahi laniger. The sequence goes on along the minus strand of CAUYSK010027042.1, from coordinate 6,240 downwards.
AGAAATATAAAACTGTCCATTGATTCATTACAAAAGATTCTTTAACTCGTACGAATACTTCTTTTTTCACCTTGAAAAAAATCACATTTATTGCTGTTGTTTCATTCCTGGTCAGTATATTTCATCTGTATTCAATATCTACTTCTAAAGAAATCTGTTTTGTCATGTAGCAATAATCACCAACTTACTCTTTTAAAGAAAGGAGAACAGAGGAAAAAATGTAAAGGACTCAGTAGTTTAATATACTTATTAGTTTCCTGTAGAACTTCATTATAAAACTATTTCAGTAAATTTTAAAGATTTGAATCGTTGTGAATCCATTTTGAGATCTTTGAATGAATGTTTTTAAAAATTACTGAATCTCAACGAATATACTAAAAAAATGCCCCATTAGATTGTGAGTACTAAGCATCTTAATCTGAATTGTTTTTAGAAGGGGAAGAAATGGGAGTATTCATCAACATTTAACAAACGTTTCTTGAGTGGCTTCTATGTGCAGGCACTTTGCTGGAACTTGGGGATGAAAATAGAACTCAGGCAAGGACTCTGCACTCAGAAGTTTACATTCTGTTGGACAAGTGCTTCCCTTGTTGGGGAAACAGACTTGTGGACAAATAATCCCAACACATGATAAATGTGTTAGATCATATGTAGAATCCAGAATTTAAACTCTAAGTAGGAGCTTCCGAGTAGTCAGAGGATTACATTTTAGGAATGAACATCACAAACTAAGTCTTCATCACAACCTAAGTCTTCTTAATGTTCTTCATTTCTGAAATATACAAGTGCTGCAGATTCTGGTTTCAACACTTTACCTGTTTTCACTAATACTGCAGGTAAAAATAAATGTCATTATTAAGCATCACCTTCAGAATGACTAATCTCTATAGGGATTTTGCTCTCCTAGCAACTAGGAAAACCTGCCCTTACCCTATGATTTTCCTGGTCTCATATGTTAAGTAGACATTTTAGAAATCTCTGTTCCATTAGCTGAAACTTATTCTGAAATATTAATTAAGCACAACCACCTTGGGGATCACACAGTATTACCTTTAGATAACTTTAGATATCTTATGGTTTATCAAACCTTAGGGAGATACAGATTTGTGGCTTTTAAATTAGGATTCTTTGCCAGAAGTTTTAGTTCACTAATATGTGTTATTTATTAAGCTCCCGCTATATGCAGGATGCTTTACATACATGTTTTCTGTTTTTTATCCGTCAATCTAAGGCATTGTGGGAGGCAGCCAATGCCTCCTGGTATCCGTGCCCTCCTGTAATCTTCTCCCCTCAAGTTTGGTTTTGATTTAGGGACTCATTTGTAATTAACAAAATATGGGAGAAGTGAAAGGCTGAAGCTCCTGATATTAGGTTACAGAATGACTGGCTTTCTGTCTTGGAGGATCCTTTCTCACTCTCTAGCTTTCTCACTCTGAAAGAAGCCAACTGATACGATGTCAACTGCCCTGTGGGAGGAAACTGAGGGAGGCCTCTGAGGCTCTCAGTCCAACAGCATGCTAAGAACTGAGTCTTGCCAACCATACAAATGAGCCTGGAAGCGATTCTCCCCAGTTGGAGACTTCAGGTGAGACCCCAGGCCTGGCTGACATCTTAACTGCAAACTCATGACAGCCCTTGAGCCAGAGACCCCAGCTGAGCCACACCCGGATTCCTGACTCACAGAATCTATGAGATAATAAATGTTTATTGTTTCAGGGTTTGGGGTTATGTTATGCAGCAATAGATAACACAGGCATTGTCCCCATTATAGAGCTAAGATCACTGCTGCAAAACTAAGGTTGATTCTATGTCTCTTGGACTCCAAGGCTATTTTTCCCCATTGTACACTACCTTGAGTTCAGGTGGATGGAATACTGCCATTCTAAGTCTTTACGTTTCTGTTTAGAATTGTTAAGGCAGTTTCTTGCCTAAAAGTAAGAAAAAAGGGCCGGCCACTGTGGCTCACGCCTGTAATCCTAGCACTCTGGGAGGCCGAGGCGGGCGGATTGTTTGAGCTCAGGAGTTCGAAACCAGCCTGAACAAGAGTGAGACCCCGTCTCTACTAAAAATAGAAAGAAATTAATCGGACAACTAAAAATATATAGAAAAAATTAGCCGGGCATGGTGGCTCATGCCTGTAGTCCCAGCTACTTGGGAGGCTGAGGCAGAAGGATCACTTGAGCCCAGGAGTTTGAGGTTGCTGTGAGCTAGGCTGAAGCCACGGCACCCTAGCCCGGGCAACAGAGCCAGACTCTGTCTCAAAAAAAAAAAAAAAAAAGTAAGAAAAAAGACTACATTGGTGGCTTTCAAACCTCTGATTTTTTTTTTTTTAGGAGAGAACCTAATTTTCAAACAAAAGTTTATGTAGAACCCCAATATGTGAAACAGAGTAGAACAGAGCAGTCCTGTTGGAGCTGAGTCACTCACTGACTCCCCTCACCCACCCCTCTCAGGAATTCCGCCTTCAATGATTAAGCCACACATATTACCATACTATTAGGCTAAAACAAGGTCAGAACCAGTTAGTTAGGATCTTGCCAAATTTCAATTTTGTCACCTTGAGAAATCTCAGCTGTCATAACTCCATTTGGGAAGACTTAACTCTGGCCATCAAGTCTGATGATAGGGCATATTGGGGACATAGTTATTTGAGGCAGGAGTTCAACAGGGAGTTAGTAGGACTGAGTCCAGTGAACACACAGCAAGAGTACTGTTCCCAATTTTTGAGATCAAGATCAATAGCTTTTAAATTTGTAGATCTTAGGCCAGTTTGTTATAGATGCCTGGTAATACTCCCTTATGTTATATAGTTGCTAATGAACGATATCCCTCCATCCCAACCACCAGGACTGAGAAAATCAAAAGCTTTAATTAAGTCCTTACTGTAGTCATAAATTTAGATCGTTTCCTTGGAGTAACAAAGCAAGCAGCGAATGTTGAGAGAATATAACTTTGTTTTTTATTTTGGTAGGCCCCCAGGTAGAGCGGGAAAGACACCAGGGCAACTCTACACAGCAATGGGGGAAGTGCTGACTTGGAGGGAAGTGGGAGGAACCTTGCTCATTAAGGAAGTATTTCCTTTCCCAGGGTGAGTTTAGGCAGTACTGATCCCTACTCACCCCACCTTTATATGTTGCTTGTCCTTGGGAGAGGTACATGTACTACTCTAACAGGTTCCATAATTGAGTAGAATGTCTGCAGCTCACACATAAGGGATTACTGCAAAGGACCCAGGTCTACCCTTGATCGCTGATGTTATAGGGCCAGGAATCCTCCCTCACCCCACCTTCTGCATGCTGGAGAACTGTGTATGGGGGTGAGGGAAGGACCAACGTATCCGTTAGGCACCGTAGGCACAATGCATGGGGCCCACAATATTTTTGGGGTCCATGAAAATGTTTTAATTTCTTTTAAAATCAAAAGAGAAAAAAAATTTTTAGGTAGAAGAAAATGTTTTAGTATATAATATTAATATATTCATCTGTGTACCATCTAAGTGTTATTGAAATTGCAGGGGGGCCTAAATCCAGTTACTCACCATACAAAGATCCAATTATTGAGGCAATGAGGATACCAAGGAAGAAAGGGATTTTTTTTATTACCAAAGATATTTGTCAGGAGAACTGGGAATCGGGTCTCAAATCTGTCTCCCCAACTAATGGAGATCATGGGCTTTTTAAGGAGGGGCCCCTGTGCATTGCGGCAGGTCGCGGTGTAACTACCGAAGGGCCACTGCATGGGGGCAGTTTTGTGGCATGGCGAGTTATGGCCTCAGGAAGTCTGCCCGGGGGTCTTCAGAATCTCTCTACTCCTTTGTCTTCCAGAAGTTCTGTCTTTTCTGAGAAACAACTCAGAAAGGTCATTAAGCCCTTCTGGCTTGAGAATCTAAAACATGGCAGGGAGAGGATTAAAAAACATATAGGGGTCGATGAAATTTATTCCCAGAGCCTGTTACATAAGTTGTAAGATAGAACTGTAATTTTTTTCTTTTAATTGAAGAAGGAGCCCACAAAGGAAAATGCTTATGGCTGAGGAGAGTCAAAATGCCACCCTGGGGTTATCAGAGTGGGGCTTCCTGCTGCAGGTGGATGAGATTTTCTCAGGGAAAGAGGGTGCTTGTGCGAGGAAGTGCAGACTTACTGGCTAGGGAACCAGGGGAGGAACTAGGGAACAGAAAAGCTCTCCATTGTAATCATTTTCCTTTATTTTATCTTGTGCATATGTAACATCTTAAATCCTTTCTGGAGCACAGTGGGACGAGGGAGCAGGTGACGCGTTTTGGAAAGATTTTGATCACAGTGGTTAAGCAGTTTAACATCTAATGCTTAATGGGAATTTTTATTTCTCTGGACATTTCAGCAATGTATTTCTCACAATTTTTTGGAAAAAAAGAGAAACTGTTCATGTTACAGATTAAAGAAGACAAAAAGGGCATGACAACTAAATGCAATACATTATCCTGATTTACCCATATTCTGGACTAGAAAAAAAATTTTCTTCATAGGACATTTGAGGACAATTGGTAAAAATTAACTATTAGACTGTACTGTCTTACCCGCGTTAAATCTCCCAATTTAGATAATTGTGCCATGGTTAAATAAGGGAATGGAAAAATATTCTTGTTCTTAAAAAATACAGTAAATCCTCATTAACACCCTCGATAGGTTCTTGGAAACAGTGACTGTAAGCAAAATGACGTATAATGAAACCAATTTTACTATAGTCTAATTGATACAAATAAGAATTAAGTTCCGATGGCATATTTCTGGTCACAAAAACATTACCAAACTTCTGAATAAAGACCCCAAACACTTCTAATATTAAACATTGAAATGTGAACTATACATATGTTTAAGAAATATTAATAAAAACAAGCATGATTATTACAGTTCAGGGTCAAGGGTGACCAGAACCTATCCCCAGAGCTCAGGGCCAAGGTGGGAATCCACCCTGCACAGGACGGCATTCCATCTCAGAGCACACGCACACAAATACCCACAGTCACTCAGACTGGGACCATTTAGGCATGCCAATGAACTTAACACGCATAGCTTTTGGATGTGGGAGGACACTGGAGTACCCAGAAAAACCCATGCAGACATGCGGAGGATGTGCAAACTCCAGGGGCCCAGCCCAAGAATTGATTTGTTTTCTCATCAACATCATAACGAAATGACATTATTTAAGGATTTGCTGTTCACACTAAAATATTTAGGGGTCAAAGGGCATGATGTCTACAACTTCTTTGTAAATGGATCAGAAAATGTATATATATACATAGAAACAGAAAATAATAAGGTAAGTATGGCAAAATGTTAACTGATGAATCTTAGTAAAGGGCTGATGGGCGTTCTTTGAGCTATTCTTCTGTAAATGTGATATATTTCAAAATAAAAAGTTAAAAATGAGACTTTTAAAGATTAATCCATCAGACTAGAAGATGATGCTGCAATAATAAGAAAAAGAAAAGAAAAGATTAATCCAGTAAGTATTGCTGCAATAAGTCCCAATGAAGATAACACCATTGATGTACTAATTCTAAAAATGTTCAACCATTTTCACCTGTGCCGAGGGAATTAATTTTGTATTAGCAGGAACCATGGATATTGAATAAACAAATTAGCTGATGTGAACATGTCTGCACTTGTAGTTATCATTATGCACAGGGTTTTCCTAATAAAAATCATCCAAAAAATTAAGTTACAGCCGCAGGACTGAATAACTAAAAAAACTGATTTTTACAGCTGATTTGTAGCATGGGTTTATACAAATATTTGAGTTGTGCTTATTCTCATTGATAAAATTCATAAATAATTCATTAATATTAATGCTTGGGCATTATTCCACAGCAGGCATGAAATATGTTTTTGAGTGAATACTGTATATTCTATTACTGAACTATGCCAGCCTAGGTTTCCTCCAAAATAGAATCTGAGATAAGGGCTTGCTTGCATGCAGATAGTTTATTTTGGGAAGTGATTGCAAGGAACAGAAAAGAAGCACTGGGAAGAGTGAAATAGGGAAGGATGAAAGTCAACCCAAGGATACATTACTAAGCCCATCATCACTGTGGTATCTAGTACTTGATCCCATCAGGAAACTTTTGTGAAGCCACAGAAGGCACCACAGAATTGCCTTCCCAAGGGATGGAAGAGGGAGTATTTATCCACAATCTCCCACTCCTTTGGCCAAGGGTTGCCCCATGAGGTGTTAACTCTCACATTTCGATGTTTGCACCTG
>CAUYSK010027040.1:0-13755 GCA_963575035.1 Avahi laniger | reverse complement strand
CATTCTACTAAGCGAGGTATCCCAAGAATGGAAAAATAAGCACCACATGTACTCACCATCAAATTGGTATTAACGGATCAACACATAAGTGCATATATAAGAATTGCATCTATTAGATATTGGGCAGGGGGGAGGGGGGAGAAGGGAGGAGGGGACGGGTATATGTGTACACAAAGAGTGCAATGTGCACCACGCAATGGGATGGATATATTTGAAACCTGGACTGAGGGGGGGAGCGGGGGCAAGGGCAACACACGTAACCTAAACATCTGTACCCTCATATTATGCTGAAATAAAAAAAAAAAAAACAAAATAAACAAATGAACAATGAACTAATTACTTGGGATGAGCCCATAACATTAATAAAATGTAATTTAGCTTTGATCACCCTAGAATCTAATGAAAAAGAAGGAAATGTGGAATTACATAGTTCCTATATAATTGTAAAACATGATAATACTCAGATACATTGTATTTATCATTTACTATTAGAGAGATATAAATTCATATGTATATCTTATACGTGTGATCAATGTAATGTATGATATTAATCTAAGTATATATCAAGTGTAATTAAAACAAAAGGAGTAGCAACTGCTATTGTCTGAAGGCTGTGGAAGGCTTCACAGAAGAAGAGATAAAAGAAATATAGCGATTGGCAAAATAGAGAAAGGGGAGAGAAGAGTGTTTCACGTAACAGGAATAGCATGGGCAAAAAAATTTTAAAAACATGAATGCATACTTTTATATGAAAAGAATACCAAATAATCTGGTATGGATTAAAGGCATGAAAAATTGAGACAAATGTGAATGATGAAACTAAAAAGAAAAGTGAAGAGATGCCAAAAATAAGGGCATTAGTCTAACATAACAATATTTTACTTTCTTGAGTCTTGGGTGGATAATGATGCCATAATGAGAGAGAGGGAGAGAGGGAGAGAGGAATGAGAAGAAAGAATTTTCAAATGGAAAATGAATTGCACCTGGTAGAAAATCAAGGGCACACAGCAAAAGGAACTATTTCACACAATTATTCTGGTGCCAAAATTTTTGAATAAACAAAACTGAGTAGATGCTCAATAGAATAAACATTATTGCATCCATCTTGGTAGCTCAGTAGTTGAGGGAACTGTGATAATTTAGGTCATATAGATTCAGTCTCTGTGAAGTAGATGAAAGACAGTTTGTTTCTGTTTCTTCATTGTTATATAATACAGTTTTACCTTCTGAAAAAACGTGTCATCTATCAGAAGGGACCTTAAGAGACAAAGAATACAAGCAAATCTAGCCCCATATCTGGGAAAACAATACTATTAAAGACATTGCAATGTTTATAAATCAAAACATATCTCTTTAACCAAGGATGAATAACCTGTATCATAAAGCTGATCTGAGATTGCCTGAAGACAGATAAGTTTGGGAGTCAAAACGGCATTAGTGGTATGGATAGGAGCAATCCATATTATGCCAAATATACTTACTTTCTGGACTACATTATTAACTCCACATCTCTAAGGATGCCCAAGTCAAAACTTGAATTACCTCAAATATTAGTGAATATGCACTATCTTCAAAATTTATTTCAGAAGAGAAATGGAATAAGAAAAGTAAGTTTTAACAATTCCTTAATTGAGTGATCCTTGTTTTTTGTAAATCTACAGTCCCTTGCTCTTTTTAAGATCATGGCAGCAACCCTATAAGCCAGAAGTGACTGGGTCCCTATCCTTAATCTACTAAAACAAAATAATGTCCAATCCAGAATTCTTTATCTGGAAAAATTAAGCTTCATCTACGAGGGAGTAATAAAGTCCTTCCCAGATGAGCAATCACTGATGGATTTTGCAAAGATCAGACCAGCCATACAGGAAGTACTCTGACCTGCATTACACATTGAACAGCATAATAGACACTCTTCAAAGTAAAATCATTCAGGAGTTAAAGCCTAGAATGTGGACTTCATGATGGCTCAAGGAGCAAAACAAAACAACAGGATTTCACCCAACAATATGAATGGAAATCTACCACAAATCTCAACCCTCTCAATAAATGTGAATGGCCTGAATTGAACTCTGAAGAGATATAGGCTGACAGAGTGGATAAAAATCCACAAGCCTAGTATCTGCTGTCTACAGGAAACGCATCTAATCCACAAAGATGCCTTCAGACTAAAGGTCAAGGGGTGGAAAACTATCATCCAGGAGAATGGAAGTCAAAAGAAAGCAGGGGTAACTATACTAGTTTCAGATAACATAAGCTTTAAAATAGCAAAAGTAAAAAAGGACAAAGATGGCCACTATATATTGGTGAAAGGGAAAATCCAACAAGAAAAGTTTACAATCCTTAATATCTATGCACCCAATACACGAGCACCCAGTTACATAAAGCAAACCTTGTCTGATCTAAACAACATGATAAACAAACAATAACACCATAATAACAGGGGATTTCAACACTCCACTAAACAAATAGAAAACAATGTTACTATGTAAACTTGTCTTGAGAAATCTCACAAAAGCTCATAACTGTATCAGGCTTGGCAAGAGAGTAATAGAGGGAGTGATTTTTCCTTTTATTAGGGCTAACACAGGGATGGTGTTATCTATCTATTTTGTCAGTGCCTGTTTATGTGTGTGCTGCAGTGCATATGCTGTATGTAGAATTATTTTCATAATTTTTTGTGATATATATCTAGAGAAAAAGCTTGATTTTATAATACTTCTCTGGTGCATATGTGATTACTATTAATCCTTATTTATTTATTTATTCATTCATTTATTCAGTAAACATTCCTTGAATGCCTACTTTCTAACAGGTGTTGTGTTGAGTACCCAGTCCCTGCTCATCAGATGTTTAAAGTCTATTTCAGGAAATTAGAACAAATCATAAGGAATATATAAGGAATATTTGATAATTGATACTTAGTACAATAAAATTCTATAAGGGATAAAATATGTAATATAAATAAAATAATAATGAAACGTGAACGAGAGTATAAAATTGAATAGGGGAAAAGAAATGACACTACAAAGCATATGTTAAAGTATCTTAAAATGTAAGTAAGACTTCCATGGATAGTGAAGCAGCAGTAAAGAAGTAATGAGGAAAAATTTTGTTTCCAATTGAAGACTGACCAGCAAAAATGGGGTCCTGGAAATAGAAAACATAAATTTCCTTTCTGTCTTATTGAACAGCACTACTATCTTCCAGACATTCAACTCAGAAAACTAGAAGTTTTCTCAGGGTCCTCCCTTACCTTCATGTATTACATGAACTTATCAGTAAACAATATTGATCACATATTTGAAATATCTTTTGAGCCATTTCTTTTCTCTCCAATATCTCCATCATCACCTTAGCCCAGGTCATTTCTCTTATATAACTCCACTAACTTGCTAACTTGTCTTTCTGATACAAGTCATGTTCTTCTCTAATCCAGTCTCCACACTCCTGTTTCTATAACCCAAATTGTACCATATTGCTATCTTACTTAAGTACTTTTAATAGCTCAGTTCCTTAAGGCTAAAGTACAAATTCTTGAATGTGACCTAACTGATCCTGAGTGATTCAACACCTGCTTATCTCTACATCTTTTTCTCTTGTTACTTCCCTGCTACAACTGTCTAGAATTATTTAATAGTCCCTGAAAACACCATGTTGTTTTGTGACTCCTGCTTTTTTATATGCTATTACTTTTGTTTGAAGTACCTTTAATGTCACATTTCACATGTATTATGTCTGTGTATACTTATACTGTCAGATTGTGGGAAGAATCCCATGATCCGCATTATTTTTATCTATGTTTGATGATCTTTTTCTTTGGTTCTATGTCTACCACTTTCAGAGCATTATTCATACTGTATTTAAATTTTTCACTTATGACTATTTCCTTCTCTAAACTTTAAGCCCCATTTTATTAATTTTTGTACCCTTCATACTTAATACAAGTCACAGTGCCTGGCACATCAAAGTTAGGCAGTAGGTATTTTTTGAATGAATTAATGAGTGAAAGAAAATAAAACTTTGCAGACAAACAAATGTGCAGTGGCATACATAGCATATCAAGCATACCTTGAACATTCGACACCGGGAAAGAATCATTTTGCATTAAAACACCACTTCTATATATGATAAAGTTATTACATACTTATATTAATTATATGTGTCACTAAGTTGTCATTAATTATGGCCCCCAAAGTAATGGAGACAATGAAAATATAATTATGTCAATATAAAAGAAAAGGATAAAATAAATATTAAATAGTAATGTACTACTATTTATAAAATATTAAACACAATAATTGTATATATATAACTATTTAACTTTACTATTATTATTATTATTATTATTTTCTCTTTTATTTTTATTTCAGTATAATATGGGGGTACAGATGATTAGATTACGTATGATGCACTTACCCTCCCTCCCCCTGAAGTCCGAGCTTCAAGTGTGACCATTCTCCCGGAGGTACGCATCGCACTCATTGTTTGTGCATATGCCCGTCCCCTCCTTCCCTCTCCCCCCACCCCCTGCCCAACATCTAATACATGTTATTCTTCTATGTGCACTTAAATGTTGATCAGCTAATACCAATTTGATGGTGAGTACATGTGGTGCTTGTTTTTCCATTCTTGGGATACCTCACTTAGTAGAATGTGTTCCAGCCCTTTCCAGGAGTATATAAGAGGTGCTATATCACCATTGTTTCTAAAAGCTGAATAGTACTCCATGGTATACATATAGCACAGTTTATTAATCCACTCATGTATTGATGGACACTTGGGTTGTTTCCACATCTTTGCAATTGTGAATTGTGCTACTATGAACATTTGAGTGCAGGTGTCTTTTTCATAGAGCGACTTTTGTTCTTTTGGGTAGATGCCCAATAACAGGATTGCTGGGTCAAATGGTAGTTCTACTTGTATCTCCTTGAGGTATCTCCATATTGCTTTCTACAGAGGTTGCACTAATTTGCAGTCCCACCAGCAGTGTATGAGTGTTCCTACCTCTCCGTATCCATGCCAACATTTGTTGTTTTGGGTCTTTTTGATAAAGACCAGTCTCACTGGAGATAAATGATATCTCATTGTGGTTTTGATTTGCATTTCCCTGATGATTAGAGATGTTGAGCATTTTTTCATATGATTTTGGCCATTATTCTGTCTTCTTTTGCAAAGTTTCTGTTCATCTCCTTTGCTCACTTTTTGATAGGGCTGTTCGATTTTTTCTTGCTGATTTTTTTGAGTTCTAAATAGATTCTGGTTATCAGCCCTCTGTCGGATTTGTAGCATGCGAAAATTTTCTCCCATTTTGTTGGAAGAACTTTTATTACAGCTTCAATATTGCTTCTCAGCACTAGTGTGTTTAGGAGTTCTGTCTCTTTCTGATTGAGACTTGGGAGGTCGTGTGTTTCCAGAAATTTGTCCATTTCCTCTATGTTTTTGAGTTTATATGTCTAGAGAGTTGCATAGTATTCACAGGTGATATTTTGCATTTCTGTATATCCATTGTAACATCTCCTTTTTATTTCTAGTCGAGCTTATTTGTGTCCTTTCTCTTCCTGGTTAATCTAGCAAGAGGTCTATCAATTTTGTTTATCTCTTCAAAGAACCAACTTTTTGTTTGATTGATCTTTTCTATTATTTTTTGTTTTGCATTTCATTTAGTTCTGCTCTGACCTTAGCTATTTTTTTTTCTTCTACAGGCTTTGAGTTTGGTAACCTACTCATTTCAAATAGGTGAGGAAAAGATGAATTATTCATTTAATGGTGTTAGAAAAATAGAAAAGCCATTTGGAAAAAAGGTTGTGGTGTATTTTAATTTTGTATCAAAATAATTTTAGATTGACAAATTACATAATATTCACAGACACTTTTAAAATATAAGAAGAAAGCATTGGAAAATTTTTATTAAAATATCAGAGGATGGAACGTTTTTAAAATACAAAAGAAAACAAAAAGCTGCAAAAGAAAAGTGTATACCAAAAAGAAAAAAAAAAAAAAGAATCCTATCACAAAAGTGGAAGAACAGCGACAGGGGAAAATATTTGCACCCAATATCACAAAAATACTTAAAGTTTATTTATTTAACACATAAAGTGCATCTCTATATCAATAAGAACAAAATCTTAATAGAATATAGATGAAATATGTGAATAGATAGTTCATAGAAAAGAAAATGCAAATGTCTTTTAAACATTTGTAAAATTTCACAAATACGTTCAAATAAAATCCTTTTTTGTCTCTTACATGGCAAACATCAAAAACAGTTTCATAATGTATTGAGCTGTTGAGAAGAAGGAGCAAGCAGGGAAACAGAACAAGGAAATAGAAATTTCCAAATATGGCAAACTGTGAGAAGCAATTTGGCAATATTTACCTGGGAATCTGATACAATGTTATATCCTCATCTGTATTATTAAAAAATGACATTTCATCCTTTTAATAGTATCTCTCATGGCTATTACTACTGGAGATGGATACCATAGAGACTCTGCATATATTTCTGATCCCATCATCTATACCTACTCAGAGAACATTGGAAAAAATGCTGTCTTTGAAGTCAGGAAACGTGATTCATTCCTGGAACAGGTCAATAACATTCTCTTTATTTTTTTACCTTAAAATTTGGAAAATTGTAATGCTTCACATTACTGTTGTGAATATTAAAGTACATAAAATTGTTTGGCATATAATATACTTAATATTTACCTGTTTATTTATTTGTTTTGTCATTTATTCATTCACCAAAGCATTTCCAGCATGAGTAATCTCACTAATACTGATTACGATTCGTCACAAAAAAGAATTATCTCTATACTTAAAATAAAAATATTGGACTGAAAATCTTAAATATCTCTACTAAATGTAATAATTTATGATTGTACTAGACTTTCCAGAGCTTGCCATTTTGAATTTTACACAATTACAGCAAAATGGTAGAGTTTTTATCATCATAATCCCTTAGGCATTACTTGCATTTGGTAGGCAGGAGCCAGGGGTGTGATCTTTGTACAACATGTAGGGTCAGAACCAACCAATGAAGTTTTGTTCCTTTCAAAATACTAATAGTACACATGTTAAAACACACCTATGGACTGACAATCTCAACTGAAAGATGAAAAAGCTGAAATCCAGAAATATTACATGATTTGTCCAACGTCACATGCTGAATAAATTGCACACTCCAAGGCCAGGACCTACTGCTCTTGTCTAGTTCACCAATATTCAAAAAACTGCTTTTGTTAATTATTTTTCCTCCCTCCCTCTTATCCTTGCTTCCTTCCTCCCTTCCTTTCTTCATTCCTTCCCTTTTGTCTTACCTGTTCGCCTTTCTGTCTTTTCTCTATTTTAATTCTTCCTTTTTTCCATTTTTTCTTCTTTCTTCCTTTCATCCTCTCTTAAATTTCAAATTTACACACATACATACACACAGATATGCATTTCTTCATTTAGCAGACATAAGAAAGGCTTTTCATTTACTTAGAAAGAAAGAAGAAGCCATGTAGTAACAAAAAAACAGATAATTGGTCTGTATGACACAAGTGCAGTGATAGTAAATGAAATGGAGGGAATTGTTCTGAGATCCGACTGCAGCCTACACTTCACTTCTTCAAATCTTCTGCTTCCCGTTACAGGTTTCTCTCTCCACCCACCCAAGTTCAGTTGCTTATTCCCCAGACTGCAGGATACAACATCTGTAGTGGCTTCCACTGAGATTTATTTAGCCAGATTTTCATTAAAATGGCAACTGAATTGACTCAATACAATGTTGCTTATCTTAATAAAGCTCTTTAGAGCTTTGTAAATTTGCATTTAACGCTCTTTAGTGTCATTACAGCATTAATAATCTGTGCCTAAAGAGCAATAAAGAAAAACTTTATACTTTCTATTTAATAGCGGTAGCTTCATAACCCTCCATTTTCATGCAACTTGGGCTTTTAAAGTACCAAACAGAAAAAGGGAGAATATTCATATGCAAAACGTGGTCAAGTCTCAATAGTAATGCTAGTTAGGCTGAGTGAACCTGAGACTTCTCCTAAGATATCAGCCTCCCTTTATTACTCAACTGAAGAAAATAATCCATATTCTTTGTCTCAAGCCAATAACATGGGCATTTCCTTAAAAAGAAATTGCTTTTGACTTTTTAAAAATCTTCGCATTGCTGGTAAGAATGAGATAGGAAGACAGCAAAGAGAAGTGGGTTTGAAGGTGTAATAAAATGAGATGATACGTTGGCTGCTGCTTTTAGATCCACGTTGCTTTCAAATCCCATGTGCTTAAACAAATTATTAAAAGAAATAAGAAAATATTATTGTCAGGCTTAGTCTCGTTCTGTGTTTTCAATTCTTGCTGTGCTCATGGCTTAAGAATGACAAGACACACCAAAGTAAGGCAAACAGGAAGTGAAGTTTATTGAGAGGGATCAAGATAGGATTATAGAGCAAGAGCAAGACATAAGTTTACAGAGCAAGGTACAGACACCACAGATGACGACCGGAACACTTGTTGCAGAGTGAAAAAAAGACTTTGGTTGTAGTCTGGGTCTTGTTTTATGGTGTCCGGAGACAGACCTCACAGTGGTTCCAATGTCACCATAGAACCACTTTGATTGGACAGTTGGGAGCTGTATGACCTGAGTCTTACTGTGCTTGTGGGTCCTAGGTCACTTTCAGGGCTCTGTGATACCTATGTTGCTTGGCCCTTGGGCTAGAGAGTCCTCTACATTCTTTTGTAGTTGGCATGCTAAGTTATGATTGGCAGATTCATAGAGTATGCCCTCCCCCGCCAGGTATGGCAGTAGCTCAGGGCAAGATTAAGTTGGGTCAGGACGAAGACAGGGACCTGGGGCCCACCCTTGTCCTTCTTCCCAGGTGGAGCATTTGCACCAAGGCAAGACACCTACTTTTGTCCATAGGAGAACCGGAATCCCTCACTATCTACCTGACACTATGATCCACTTCTGAAGACTTGCTTCATCTCTCTACATCTAGTTTCTTTCAGCATATTCTATTTGAGTTTATAGCATAAATGAAAATAAAAGCAATATTGACATGTATTTCAAATTTAGGTTTCAAATAGCCGCAGTGGCTTCCTTGTTTCCCAATGCAACTGTGTCAATGCAACTGCGCAGCAATTTAGATGTACTGAACAAACCAACATGTAGCCAAGAAGGCTGATGCAGGACACCGTATGTATGAATAGTTTTTAAAGATGTTTTACAGTATAGCCACAGAACAATTCTAGGAAATATTTGTACCTTTCCTGACTGTAGAATACAATATAGTGGGAAAATTATTTACGTTTTCTAGATTTTAAGGTTCATTTAGATGAAAATCCAAGTGTATGAAGAGAGGGGAGAGGAAACTTAGAAAGCCCCAGAAACAACAAGATACCTAGTGTGTCTTGTTTTCAAGTGTGTGTATGCTGCAAAAGTAGTGCTTTTAAGTTTTCCCTGTGATTCACTTTAAACAGCCAGCATCTCAGATTTCCTATGAGATCAAGGTTGATTTTTCCAATTCAAGGATGCCTAATGAAAACAGAGATAAGTCTTTCTAGCCACATTTCTGAACACTCGCAGAATATCAGCTCCAGCAAATCAGCCAACAGCATGTAAAACAGAACAGAGACATTAAGAAAAAACAAAGAAGACTCAGAAAACAAAAATCAGAAGCTAAATACCACCTTAAATTTGGACCAGGACAATAAAAGAATGTCCTTTTTACATGCAAAAAAGATGAAGGCCAGTGGAGATGGAGAGGTGCATAGCGAGGGTGTGAGCTGAATGAAAACAATTTTCAGGCTAAGCAGGAATGTGAGTGAACAACACATCTATGCACTGACTACGAGAGAGAAAAGGCTAAAAGAGGTTCAAGTTCCCTCTGGGAAGGAGGCCCCTCACAGGCAAGGCAGCTTCTGGTGTTCCATGCAGACAGGAACAAAACAAAACAGTCATTTAAGCACAGTGGCAGGGACCAAGATGAAAAATCATAGTAACTAGTAAAGCGTTTTTTTAAAAAATAGCCTTGCTAAAATAACTTCCCTGAAAAGTAGGGTACTGAAAGGCCCAGATAGGATTTAATATCTTCTAGATTAGTTACTTCTGTAATTTATCAATTCAGTTAGATACAAGTTCAGGAAAAATATAATGCTTTGACTTATCTTGTAGCATTTATTCTGCAGTTATTACTCTTTGCACTATTAAAACATTTACTTATGCTATAATGTTTATTTGGTGACAAAGACTCTCTTCTTGAACAAAGTTTACCCAGGCTGATCCGAGCCCTCTTCTCGACTACGTCTTGATTTGGCCCCCTGTCCTTGCCTGGTCTGCATGGCCCAGTCTTAACAAGAATTCTGCTGTCCTTTTAGAAGAACCCCGACCACTAATATCTGATCACCCTCCACATCTAATTAAGTTCCTCATTTCCCACCTTTGATGTCTAAGCCTTTGACCTACCTTCAACAAGAATCCAACTAAGTTGGTTTAGCAAGAATATCTCTACCCCTGATGTGTCCTCTTAATAACTATTCACTCACTGACCCCATCAGTCTGATCTTTGCTTGTAAGTTGCCAGCTATCTTTGCTGTATTCAAAGTTGAGCCCCATCTCTCTCCCCTATTGCAGTAGGCTTGACCCCTATTGTAATGTCTTGAAGAAAGTCCCTGTTACTATTTTAACTAGTGACTGACTTTTTTGTTGTTGTTAACACAGGCACTATTAATATTTCTAATAATATGTTGAAGAAGAAGTCCTTCAAAATGTCTGTATGGCAGGATTTCAGAATTGTCGTGTGCCAATGAATGGTATGCAAATCCCATTTTTCCTCAGTCTTAATGTTTATTGCAATCGTGATGACCTTCTTCTATGTACGTATACTAAGCCTATGAGCATGGCAGGTTGTGAGAGGGATATAGCTAGGGAGAAAATAGCTTGACAATTTTAGCTGTTGGTTCTCCAGAATAAAAGAACCTGGGTATAGATTGCCACAGCATCCTACATTTAGACCCCAGTGCTAGGGTTTATCTTGGGGAGTGGAGGGAGGTGAGTAAGAAGGAAAGTGCTTTTCACGTGTAAAGGAGAGTAAATAGAATATTTGAGACCAGAAGTATAGACTTGCCGTAGCCTGCACAGCTTGAATTTATGAATTTACACACAAGAGTGTGTAAATTCTGACTTCCCTTTGAAATTGCCCTTACAAATTAATAAAAAGGGGTGCAAGGTGAGAACTGTGGTAAGGGCCTAACTAAAAATAAGGCACAGGCCTAGCTAACAATAATGATAATAATTAGCTACCCTCCCTCTTTCTACTTCTCTGTAATTGCCACTCTGGAGCCACATAGCTGGTGATCAAAAAGATTCTAAGCTTTCTCCATAGATAATATCGCCTTTTTGAAATCTAGGGGTAATTCCTGAGATATCTTCCAGGTCCCGCCTTCCAGTGGAACAGCTGACCCACCCAGACCAGTGGCCCATACTGAGCAACTGACTCAAGAGGTTTTTTGACCCCCTCCCAAGAACCTGGTCAGCAAAAAAGACAATTTCTACAATCTTATGGTTCCTATATAATGTATAATTATAATGTATAATCTATATAGCATTATTCCTCAAACCCAGCCAATCAGCAGATTCAATTGCCTGCACCAAACTGTCTTTAAAAATCCTGTCTCCCAAATTCTCGGGGAGGAAGATTTGAGAAATTTCTCCCATCTCCCAGCTTAGTGCTATGAAGAATAAACTCTTTCTCTGCTGTAAACCCTGCTGACTAAGCATATTGGCTTCCCCTTGGGCAGTGGAGAAATTAACCTGGTTGGGTGGCAACACCGTCCCTGGGGAATAATTGCACTTCCCTTCTCACTGGCCCAAGTCCTAGCCATAAATCTTGCTTTGACTGGTGAAATGTGAACAAAAATAATACGGACCACTTCTGTCAGATGGTCAATAGCCAATGCGTAGCTTGCCATGCCTTCTGTCCACTGCTTGTAGGGTGTGGAAGCATGTATTGATGGGGTTCAGAACACATCTCCCCAAAATATGGCACCTTGGCATTTGGAAAAACAGCAGACGCAGGAAAGTCACTCTCACCTTACCCTGCTCTCTCCCCTGAAGGAGATCATAAACCAGGAAAGGATTTTCTGTCATTCGGTTGGAGAACGCCGTAACACCCTAATTCCAGAGGTGTCTTCTATGTATCCAGGGGAAAGGAACATTTTTATCTCTGAAGACACATAGTCACAGAAAAGAATCTGAACACACAGAGCTTGATACATTTCCCACAGTTTATAATCTTTAGATTATACTCCCTTTATCCAATTCTCTCTCTCCACAGCTATCACTTTTTCATGGAACTTGACATAAAAATACACACAAGTTTAATTTTTTTCTTCAGGGAATGAAGTCTCCCATGACATGTAAAACTTATATTAAATAAATGTGTCAATTTCTCTTGTCAATCTGCCTTTTGTTACAGGATCCTCAGCCATGAGCACAGAATAGGTGAGGAAAATACATTTTTCCTCCCCTACAATATCAAAATTAAGCCTTCATCAAGAATGGTCCGTGAATAACAATAAGCAAAAGCCCTTGCTGGACCTAGATAGACAGGTTGCACTTGCAAAGAATAAACTTTGTTTTGTAAACCAGTGAGATTTGGGGGGTTGTTTGTAATCCAGCAAAATCTCTTATATTCTACCTGATTCAGAAAGAAAATGTAGATATTTTTTTACCATCAACTAGAGTACTTTAGAGATTGGAGAAAAGATAACCAGAGTACAAATAAAATTAAATGTATAATATACATAGCATTATTCCTTAACCTTTTTGTTCAATATTCAAATCTTTCCTCATAGTATTAGTGTGTGCATAACTTTAACAAAGAACGCCATCCCATGTTGATTGTTTATCAGGATCATGTAGTCCAAGCATCAGGTGGTCTGGGCTCTGGGAACCAAAATAATAACAATGGAAGTCACAAGATTGGATGATACTAATTAGTGAAATAGAAAGATTGTGCATCAGACACTTGTGAAAAAAATTCAATAAATGTCATTCATTCAAAGATTGAGAGATAAAAAATATTTATTATTACTTAGAAGAAAATGCCAGAGTTCAAATGAAGCAAATTAATTAAAACTTATAATAATAATTTATCAAATGGGAATTCACAATGCCAATCTTTCATAGGGTAAGAATGGTCAGGATCCATAGGTTTAAGAATATTTGTGGTCAAAGCACCATGGGGAGTTCTTGTTGACAGTTGTACAGAAGGTTATCAGGCCTTAGTCAGCGGTCCTTTAATTTGAGGAAATGTCACAGGTAATAGAAGGTGACAGCTAATATTCATTACATTGTGCTAAAGAAATATCATTTCTATATAACTAGAAACTTTCACTCTCTATGTCTAAGAGGTGATAGTTACCTGTTCTTGAGCCTAATTTCTGAGTCAGGAGAGTAAAGGACAGAAAGTACTATGAACAAATCTAATACTTTATGCAACATAGCATAGTAAAAATCACAAGTTTGGGTGTCAGAAGGCCCTGGGTTGGAATTTATGCTCCTGAATTTTTAATAAATACACTGAACTTTGCAGAAAAAATAGCTCTTTAGGATTACCTCTTTGAAAATTTAGAAATGTTGTTTTGTTTCTTTTATAACTATTTAAGCCATACTTGTATATTATTTCTTATATTTTCTTTTTTGTAAGGTTAAATTTTAAAAAAGTTAGTGTGAGGGCCGTATGTCCTTGATGGATCAATAGA
>CAUYSK010027039.1:0-11454 GCA_963575035.1 Avahi laniger | reverse complement strand
TGAGGTTCATCACTCTTATTGAATACAAAGTGAGATATGATCACCAATAATATTGTCAATATTTTACTAAGTTCAATGCTGCAAAGCAGTTTTTTTTTTTTTGAGACAGAGTCTCACTTTGTTGCCCTGGCTAGAGTGAGTACCGTGTGTGTCATCGTAGCTCACAGCAACCTCAAACTCCTGGGCTCAAGCGATCCTCCTGCCTCAGTCTCCCAAGTAGCTGGGACTACAGGCACGCAACACCATGCCCGGCTAATTTTTTTCTATACATATATATTTTTAGTTGTCCAGATCATTTCTTTCTATTTTTTGATAGAGTCAGGGTCTCACTCTTGCTCAGGCTGGTCTCGAACTCCTGACCTTGAGTGATCCACCCGCCTCGGCCTCCCAGAGTGCTAGGATTACAGGCGTGAGCCACCACGCCTGGCCTTTCTTCTCCATTTTTACAAATTGGATGCTTCCTACAAGTCTCAGCTCAAAGCTGAGAACATGCTTCATGTTCTGCATGAAGTGCTATGGGAGGACAGGGCTTACCTTTTGACATTTTTCTGCATTTAAGAATAAAGTTTGGGCCTTAGCATTCATTAAATATCTCCTGTGGCAGGGGGCAGTCAAAGATAATTCATGTTGCTCAAAAGGTAGTAGAAAGTACATAAAATTAATGAATTCTAAAACAAAAAAGAACAAAGCTCATGGCAATCCAAAGAAATCACAGAAAAGGTGGTATTTTAAATGGGCTGTGAAGAATGAAGATTTCAAGCTCTGCATAAAGGTAGGAAGATTTCCAGGCTGAGAGAAAAGCTGGTTATGGGCACAAAGTGGTCACACTTACAGAGATGTGAAAGATGTATTTGAGGCTGAAATGGGATGCATTCTAGAATGTTTGGGAAAAGGGCTGGAAGAGATAGTTTGAACTACCTTATAGAAGCCCTTACACTATACACAGTGATACCTTAGCCTGGGGTTTCAATACAATAATTTTTGCAGGAAGATGAGAAGTGGGCTGGATAAGGTTGTTATTGGAGGAATGGGCCCTAAGCAGGGTTCCAGGTAGAAGATGAGCATCTGAATTTAAGCAGCAGTTGGAAAGAGGCAAGCCAATTTGCAAGCAACCAGTGTACAAATGTTTCTGTGCAATTCTGAAATACCAAAAATTGAAAACCAAAAGTTTCTTCTTAAGTTTGCAGAAAATGTATTTGGTAGAAAAACCTAACAAACTTATGTGAAGCTATTTGTTGTCTTTTTAAATCTCACTTAGGATTAAAAGAGGGCCACAATTCTGTGCTGCTCCTCCTGTCCAGATGTGGTAGCTGTTTCCCCTCTGTTCGAATCTGGCTGACCTTGTCATTCGCTGACTTTGACCAATGGAACGTGGCAGAAATGATGCTGTGTAGTTTTCAGGGCTGGGCCTTAGGAGATGTGCTTTTGCATTTGCCTCTCCTGGAAAGTCCCCTCTAGCAACCAGCTGCCATGCAGAAGTCAAACTACTCTGAGCCATGAGAAAGCTACTCTTGAGCTATGAGAAAGCTCAAGCTTACGGAGAAAGAGGCTAGATGGAAGAGCACTGAAGTGCTCAAAAGTAAATGAGGGCTTTTTGGATTTTCTACTCACTTTTCAGCTGCTCACCCACCAGTCAAAAGCCCTGAGTGAAAGGCTCCAATCAGTATCACACAGAGCAGAAGAACCTGCCAGCCAAGCCCTGCCCAAATTCCTGGCCCACAAATTCTTGAGCAAATAAAATGGTTATTTTCAGTCACTAATGTTTGGGGGACATTTGTTACATTGCAACAGATACCCCAAGCATGTCATTCATATATTTTCATTGCAGAAAATTAGTGTATTTGATTAGAGGGCCCCTCTAGACCTCACTCAGGCTGTTATGCAATACAAGGTACATGTACATTTTATCTTTCTAAATCAAAAAAAAAAATCTGAATTCATAAGTCTATCTGAACTCAATGGTTTCAAGAAAGGATTGTCCTTTGTGTTATGGAAATAGAGCTGTCTAGACTTCCTTTCTGTCTTACACATTCACTAAATGTCACGCATGATGCCTTAGACTTTTCCAGCCATTTCATGTGTGTATCTCTTATTCCTAACTTCATCAGCAGTTTCTCTAAACCAGCAGCTCTCAAACTTCAGCATGCATCAGTGTCTGTTGGAGGGCTTGTTAAAACACAGCTTCCTTGCCCTACTCTTGGAGTTTTTGATTTAGTGGGTCTGGAGTGGGTCTTGAGAATGTGCATTTCTGACAAATTCCCAGTGCTGGTCCTGGGACCACTTTGAGAAACTATTGCTCTGGGGGAAAGTGCTATATTTAAAATTTTTGATGTATTTATCCACCAGCCCAAGGTGCTTACCAAATGCACATGGATGGAGTTTCTCCAAATGTTCATCTTTGCCACGCTTTTGAAGCCTTTACTTTTACTCCCTGAGGTCCTCCTGGCTAGGCCTACACTTCAAAGAAACTAATTTCCTTGTTTTATTAGAGGGTAGTTTTTGCTTTCTTCTCAGCACAGATCAGAAGACATTGTGAATAAAATGTCCCTTCTGACCTTTTTCCCAACCTATCTTGGAACAGATCAGCCGGAATGCCTTCACTGTGAATGCAAAGCTACCTTCTATTTGTGGCCAAAGATTATTTCCTTTTCCCTTGGTGGTTTCTAGATAAAGTGTTTCTTGCCACCCTTTCTTGTCACGTCTTTCACTAAATAGAAGGAGGGACCACAACCAAGATAATCTTTTTGGTCAGAGGTCCATCTATCAAAGCGTGCATTTTACAGATGGTACCACTTAGACCCAGAAAAGTAGAGCCATTTCCTCACGATCATACAGCTGATAAACCCACGTGCCCGTGTTTGAGCTCGGGTCTGACCTGACCCTATAACTTGCCTCACTAAGTGAGGTGCCCTCGTCCCCTGCACCATCTCACGAAAGCACAGCCCGTTTGTCATAAACTTCACTTTGCACAAACCACACCTTCCACGCTTTCTTGAAACGTTTTTTTCCAAGGGTGATGGGAGGTCACACTGATTCATCCTGACTAGGGACCCCCAAATATCTCCCCACTCCTCCGCCCCAGGCGCAGTCACCCAGGCTCCACGGGTTCCCGCGACGGAGCCGCAGGCAGAGCCTGGGAGCGTCTCGTGCTCAAAGCCCAGCTATTAAGTTGGTTCCTCAAATTGTTCCCGACAGGACCGGCAGGAAATAACGCCAGGCTTGGAGACGGCCGCAGCGGGAGGGGGAGAAGCTCCAGCCGTCTGCCGGGCAGTCGTGGCGGCCTCATCGATCTCGGGTCTAAGGTCCAGCCGGGTCGTAATCCAGCAGCTCTTTCCACCCTCTGCCTCGGCCGTCACTCAGTGCCCCCGCGGCAGAGTCCTGGAGCCACGGAACCCGGGGAGGCCTGGGTTTCCTTAAGGGACCCCCCCAGTGCCCGCGGCCCCCGCCCAGGCCAGGTGGAAGGAAACAGGTCGGCGGCTGCGGGCCCAGTGAGGCGGCGCCTGACGGAGGCCAGGGCCGGGAGCGGGTGCGGCCGGCGGCCAGGACCCCGGCGCTCTCTCCTCCGCGCCGCCCGCCGGGCTGCCCACCCAGCGACGTTGGCTGCGACCCGGCGCCCTCTCGGCCGCCTGGCGTCCGGCAGCAGGTGACGAGGCCGCTAGCCTGCGGCGCCTCCGCGGGGCGGTCCCTCTCCTGCCCGCCTCCCGCCCGCCCCTCTCCACGCCCCCTCCTCTGCTCCTGGCCTCAGCCGTCTGCTCGGCCGCCCGGCGGCCTCCCCTCGCTCGCGCTCCTCTTCCTCTTGGGCCCCAGCGCAGCCCCGGAGCCCGCGCACCGAGAAGCCAGGGACGCCGCGCATTCGAGGGACACGCGCCGCCCCCGGACGGTCTCCGGCACGCTCCCCTCCCCCTCGCCGGTGTCCCCGGGGCGCAGGACCGTGCGTCCAGCCCCGGACGCGCTGGGGGTCCCCGGGGACTGGCCCGCCAGGCTGGGGCGCAACGATGGAGGACCCGCAGCGCGCCCGTTCGCACACCGTCACCACCACCACCAGCTCCTTCGCCGAGAACTTCTCCACCAGCAGCAGCAGCTTCGCCTACGACCGGGAGTTCCTCCGCACCCTGCCCGGGCTCCTCATCGTGGCCGAGATCGTGAGTGCCCTACGGGCCGGGGCAGGCGGGGGCGGGGGAGCGCGCAGAGGGACCCCGCGCGCGTGCACTCGCCGTGCTTCTCAGGATAGAGCCTGCTCAGATGCTCCCGCGAGCGTAGGGGAACCCTTTTTGCTCAGCCTCGATTTCTTCCCAAAGTGCAAAACTCAGACACCTCCTCTCCAAACGAGGTCTAATCAACTTGGGCTCCTGGGGAAGAGAGGATCGTAATCCTCAGGATGTCTGTAGGGGAAGAATCCAGCTTGCTGGGCCCTCTGGATGGCGTGTCCTGGGAGCAGGATGCTTGGTAGGCATTGAGTTTGTTTTGAGCGTCAGGAACACCTGGTGCTCCCCTCACCTGATCTGCACATGGATGGCCTCCTCTCTGAAAGCAAAGCTTTCCTAACAGCAGGGAGAGAGAGGAGGGTTCTTTCTCTTCCTAATTATCTCCCCAGTAGTAAGATTAAGGTGAATCAGGAAAAATTCGCTGAATAAAATCTGAGGGCCTCAACCTGTTTGAGGACCAAAGGTGTTTCCTGCCTGGTGCTCTGCACACATCCTGATTTAGGCAGAGAACATTCCTGGCAAGGGGGCAGGGCATGTGCGGTCTTCTCTGCTTGGAAGGCATGAAGGCTTAGAACTCAAGTGATCTCCCCAGAAGTCCCAGCCAGTCCTTCCCGGCTGAGAAGGGACCGGAGCCCTGTTAACCGTGGTGGGCATTGTTTGTTGAGTCTTCCTCAGGTGTGAGGGGCTCGTCGAGCCCTTTAGATGCCTTCATATCCTTATGTAACCCACACAACAACCCTACTCTGTGAAAGTAGCTTCAGTTATCATCCCCATTTTATATACGAAGAAACTGAGGCCTAGAGTGGGGAAGTAAATCACACCTGTGGATGGTGGAGCTGGCATTCAGACCCAGGCCTGCTTTTCTCCGGGGCCCTGCTTTTAAGTGCTGGCGGTTCAGACAGCTTCCAGCTGCCTAAGCAGTGTCCCTTCTACCGTATCTCACGGATTTTGCTTTAAACACTTGTGGGATTGAAATCTAACCGTGCGGGAGCTAGAGGATGAGAGGCCATCATGGGGCACAAGTGACTGAAGACTTGGGGAGCTGCTTCGAGAAACCTTCAGCAAAACCTGTACATCAAGCAGCTTGCTTCCCTCCCGGGAGTCTCAGGGCCCTCCCCAGACCTACTGAATCAATCCCCTGGTGGCTCTCGTGCACGTAAAGTTTGTGAAGTGTTGGCTTAGCCCACTCTTCATCCTATTCCCTCAGCTGATACTGAGGACTTCAGGGGACCCAATAAAAAGCTGAAGGTATTGGAATCACCTTGCAGGGCCTGGCTCTTAGGCATTCAGCAAATATTTGCTGTGTGATTGAAGGAGTTGGCAGGCTCCCCTGCCTCAGCAGGGCAAACAGGAGCTAAAATGATAGAGATGGTGCTTCTACCCTGGAGCGGGTTTGGACCAGAGATGAAGTAAAATGCCTATTGTTTTCTGCTTTATACCAATATGCTCTATGTTGCATACTTTTCCAGAAATCATAAAAGTGAAGGAAGAAATGTAAATGGCCCACAATCCCATCACTAGAAATAACTATTGTTGACATGTTGGCATGTACCGTTTTAGATTTCATTAAGTTTTTTGAAAAAAATGAAAAAACATAAGCAAACTCACCCTTATTACTACTTTAGTTGAGTTTTTATTTTTGACGGAGCTAATTATGCATATATTTTAAAGATTCTGACCTACAGGCAGAAATATAAGTTTTCCCCACAACCTTCACCTCTTAGAGCTGTAAACATGTTTATAATGCTATTACAGGGTCTCCCCCTGCCCCCCTGCAATTGTAGCATTACCCATTGCCTTTTCACTTTTAAAGATGAGACTTTAGCTTTCTTGGGCCACCTCTTCCCCACCTCCAATTATACATATACTCTTCCTGTCTCTCGATACCGAAGGTCCTGATTTATGATGGTTTGACTTAGAATTTTTCAACTTTACAGATGGTAGGAAAGCAGTATGCATTCAGTAGAAACTGTACTTTGAATTTTGATTTTTTCCTAAGGCTAGCGATGTGCAGTGCGATACTCTCATTCGATATTGGGCAGTGGCAGTGACCCGCAGCTCCCAGTCAGCCACGTCATCACCAGGGTGAACAACTGGTGCTCCGCATGTGCCGTGTTGTCAGATGATGTTTCCCAGCCGTAGGCCAATATAAGTGTGTCGAGCATGTTTAAAGTAGGCTGGCCTAGGCTATGATGTTTGTAGGCTGAGTGTATTAAATGCATTTTCGGCCTCTGATATTTTCAACTTATGATGTGTATATTGAGATGTAACCCCATCATAAGTCAAGGAGCATCTGTATAGTCATCAGATGATTTGGGTTAGATCAACAGCCAGTGTTGACCTAAGACACTGTGAACACTGCTCACAGCTGAGCTGCTGAGTAGTCTATGAATGCTTTTCCTTTCCTGCCCAATTTCTTGTTTTCTCTGGTTTGGTAAATTTTCTTTTTCAATTTCTTAGTTCTCCAGATACTTAGTCACTAATTGAACCCAGTTATCTAAATTTGCCAGGAAGCTGGGAGACAGTGGGTGTGCTATCAGAGTCATCTTCAGGGCCAACATCTCTGGAGACCTCTGACCTGTTCCCACCAGGCCTGGTGGCCTGTGCACAGCTGACTGGGGTCTCCTGCGCCACTGCCCTGAAGATTCTCTTCCCTTCTCTCCTGGATTGGATCCCTGGCTTCCCACATGGAGTGTCCTTTTCTGTCTTGCCTTATTCCCACTGGCAGCGGGGGACACACAACCTCTAGCATGTGGAAATTGAGACTTGCATCTTTTAAACTGTACTTCATAGTTTGACTAGGTAAAAAATGTTAGATCAGACATTGTTTTTCTTGAGAATTTTAAAAGTATTTATTGTCCTCTAGCTATTCTGTTTTTTTTTTTTTAATTATTACAGTTGTTAATCCCCCCCCCTTTCTGGAAACTTGTAGAATCTTCTTTCTTCCCAGAGATCTGAACTATCACAATGATGTGCTTTTATATAAGTGTGTTTTCTTCCATTATTACCCACCGTGGGAACCTGGTGTGTTGTTTCAAATAAGGAAAACTCCTGTTAAGTTTGAGGGTTTTTTTAATTTGATTTTTCTCTTTCCATTTTCTTCAGTTCTTTCTAAAACTCTTTTTATACGTTTTTCTTCGCATTTTTTTGTGTGATTTTTCTTACTGATGTGAGACCTGCTGTTTGCACTTACTATGCGATGAACATTTTTCACGGTTTCAGATCTCTCATGTTATTAGTGTTTTCTATTATAAGGAAGTATGATACTTGGTTTCCTCAATCTTCTATTCGAAGACTAATGTGTTTCTAGGTTGTACTAGTACAACCAATGCTGTAGCAATCTTCCTTTTTTATCCATCTTTCCACATTTTTCTAGTGCTTTTCTTGAGGAAAAATTCCTTAAAGTAGAAGTATTGGGTTAAAGGGTATACAAATTTAAGGGTTTTGTGATGTATTGTGAAGTTATCTTCCCCCAAAGTTCTACTGGTTTAAACTTTCATCAGTATTATGAGCCTATTAATCTAAAAATATTTTTTTAATTAGAGAAACTCTTAAATTTAAAATGCTTAGGATCACTTTAAATGATGTACTATGTTTATTGATTCTAAGATACTTTTTTTGTTCATGTTTTAATATCTGAATCAGGATGCAGCTTATGGATGGTTTCTTGGATGTCATGAAGTATGGAACCACTGATCTTTATCTGGGGATAGAGGGGTGTGTGTGTTTCAAATTACTACTGTGGCATTCCTGAGATTAAGATATACTTGCCCCCAGAAAAATGCTACTTTCTGCCTTGTAAAAACAAAATACTGAAACAAAAAGAATTACTAAGAACCCGACATCCTGCCTGAACCTGGGGAAATGAAATAATATAGAGAACAAAATAAAATGAGTCTTCAAATCACTTGTCAAAATCACCAGCCCTGGCTTTCCCACGCGTGGGTGGTAGTAGCTCTACCTGCTACGACACTCAAGCTATGCCAATGTAACATCGTGTTGAAACCAAATCATGATAACTTCCTTCCTTTTAAAGTTTGTAACCAGTAAGAAGCAATCTAGTACTTGACCTGTGAATTGTAGGATGCCATGATCTCATAACTATTACAAGTACTTGAAGAATAAAAGTGATTTGTAATAAGCTGAGTTAATTGCGCCTTCCTGTTATTGGTGATTTCAAAATGAATTACAGAATTCATGTAATAATGTTAGGCCACCTTTTGTTTACTTACTGTCATGAGCAAACTTAGTTGGAGAAGGACAAGTAGGGTTTACTGAGAGCTGGAATCTAAATTATTCTAGTATCCTGCTGAGTTCCTTTAAAGAAAATAGCACATTTACCATTTCACAAGAGCAATACTTAGTCTTAGCAGAAAAATTTTTAAAATGCAGGTAAGAAAAAAGAAACCAAAAACAAAGATGTGGTACCACCCCATATCTGGAAGTGGGTAAGGTTTTTCAGTTGTTTTGGTTATTGTAATGCCTAAAGTTCCTCTTGGTGTTTAGTGCCCTGGGGGCCAGGGGTGCTAATGTCCTCAAATGCATGAGATAATCCCCAACAATGAATGGCTTCACCAACTGCCAATTGTGTCACTGTTGAGGAACTCTGAGTGAACCACTCTTTTTACCCCTTGGAGTAAATTGTTCCAGAATTTCTTAAATGGTTATGTATTATTTATCTGTAATTTTTTAAAAAATGTCCCTTGTAAACTACTCTTTTTGTTTCCTGCTATGACCATCTTTGCTGGGTATCTTCCATTTGTCCCTCAGATTCACTTTCCACCCTGCTCCTGCATAGACTATCCCAAGGGCTCCCCTGCCCTCTGGTGTCCTGCTGGCTTCATCCACTGGTGGCGCCAGCAGGAGGCTGTAGGATCAGCTGAGAGCAGGTTCTGGATATTCCCTCCCCAGGATTCCTCCTGGCCGAGTCTCAGCAGGTTTGCTGTGTCCCTCCCAAGGAAGGAAGGCAGGCGGTCTGGCAGCCTCCTCCACTCTGGCTCTGATAACTTTTCGCTCCCCCCTGCCAGGCACTGCACTATCACTTGTGATTTTGCTGCACCCTGCTTTATAAATAACACCTTTATTAAACTCTGCTCAGATTACCCAATCCGAATGTGCCTGGTTTCCTGCTGAGGCCCGATATATTATGTTTTCTCATCAATGATTAATTTCTTATGGCATTCTTAATGGCCATGTAATATTGCATGAATATTCAGGCTCCTACTGTTTAACGTATATTTCCTTCTTTTAACAATGCTGTAACAAACATCCTTTAAGCTAAATTTCTCAATGTTTCTTAGCGTTTTCTGTGGATGAGTACTTACAACTGATAAAAGGGTAGATGAATCTTTAAAGCTAAGTTTATTAAAGTACACAGTAAAATTTAC
Organism: Avahi laniger; assembly: GCA_963575035.1. NCBI lineage: Eukaryota > Metazoa > Chordata > Mammalia > Primates > Indriidae > Avahi > Avahi laniger. The sequence continues at coordinate 1,862 of CAUYSK010027039.1, read as the reverse complement.
CCTTTTAGTGTAGTGTTCTGTGAGCTTTGGCATGCGTTTTTCATTATATTTTTTTTTTGGAGAGAAGGTCTCACTCTGTCACCCAATCTGGGGTTCCGTGGCCTAATCATAGCTCACTGCAGCCTCCAACTCTTAGGCTCAAGCCACCCTCCTGGCTTAGCCTCTGGAATAGCTGGGACTACAGGCGTGCACCACCACTCTTGGCTGATTTTTTTTTTTTTTAATTTTTTGTAGAGACGAGGTATCACTATGTTGCCCAGGCTGATCTTGCACTCCTGGCCTTAAGAGATCCTCCACCTCAGCTTTCCAAAGTGCTGGGGTTATAGGCATGAGCCACTGCGCCTGGGATCATATGTGTTTTTTAAAAAATAGCTTTACTGAGATATAATTCACATGTAAAATTGACCTTTTGAAGTCTTCCACTCGAGGATTTTCAGGATGTTTACAGAGTTGTATAGCTATCACCACTACCTAATTTTAAGACATTTTCATCACTTTAGAAAGAACCCATACCTATTAGTGGTCAGTCCCCATTCCTCTCTTCCCTCAACCTTTGGTAACCACTAACCTGTTCATACTTTTGTCTCTACGAATTTGCCTATCTGGACATTTCACATAAATGGAATCTTGTGTGGCCCTTTCAGTCCGGCTTCTTTCACTTAGCATCATGTTTTTAAGGGTCATCCATGCTGCAGTATGTGTCAGTACTTCATTCCTTTTATCGTCAAACAATATTTCATTGTGCATACATTGTTTATCCACTCATCAGCTGATGGACACTTGGGCGGTTTCCACATTTTGACTATTATGAATACTGCTGCTGTGAACTGCTTTTGTGTTTTCAGTTCTCTTGGGCATTTGGCGAGGAATGGAATTACTAGATCATGTGGTAACTCTATGTATAGTGTTTTGAGGTACTGCGAGACTGTTTCCAAAGTGGCTGTACCACTTTACAGTCCCACCAGCAACATGAGGGTTCTGATATTTCCCCATCCTCACCAAGACTTAGTTATTGTCTGTCTTCGATTCTAGCCATCCTAGTGAGTGTGGAGTGGTATCACTTTGTGGTTTTGCCTTTCCGTAATGACTAATGAAATTGAGCAAATTCATGTGCTTATTGGTCATTTGTATATTTTCTTTAGAAAGATGTCTATTAAAATCTTTTGACAATTTAAAAATTAGATCAATTTGTCTTTTATTGTTGAGTTGTAAGAGTTCTTTATGTATTCTGGTACAAATCTCTTATCAGATATATGATTTGAAAATATTTTTCTCCTATCTTTTCATTTTTCTTGATGGTGTTCTTTGAAGTGCAAAAGTTCTTAATTTTGAAAAAGTCCATTTTAGATATTTTTTTCTTTTGTTGTTTATGCTTTTAATGTCATATCTGAGAAGGCTTTGCCTCATTCAAGGTCATGAAGATTTACTCCTATACTTTCTTCCAAGAGTTTTAGGTCCATGATTCATTTTGAGTTCATTTTTGTATATGATGTGAGGTAGGGTTCTAAATCAATCTTTTACATATGGATATCTAATTGTCCCAGAACCATTTGTTAAAAAGACCAGTTTTCTCCCATTGAATTATCTTGGCACCCTTGTTGAAAATCAAATGACATAAATATAAGGGTGCGTATCTGTATTCTCACTTCATTTGGTTGTTGTAAATGTCTGTCTTTCTGCCAATACCACACTATATTGATTACTGTAGCTTTGTAGTAAGTTTTTTTTTTTTTTTTTTTTGAGACAGAGTCTCACTCTCTTGCCTGGGGCGAGTGCCGTGGCATCAGCCTAGCTCACAGCAACCTCAAACTCCTGGGCTCAAGCAATCCTACTGTCTCAGCCTCCCAAGTAGCTGGGACTAC
>CAUYSK010027037.1:0-22752 GCA_963575035.1 Avahi laniger | reverse complement strand
TAGCTCACAGCAACCTCAAACTCCTGGGCTCAAGCGATCCTTCTGCCTCAGCCTCCCGAGTAGCTGGGATTACAGGCATGCGCCACCATGCCCGGCTAGTTTTTTCTATATATTTTTAGTTGTCCAATTAATTTCTTTCTATTTTTAGTAGAGACGGGGTCTCGCTCTTGCTCAGGCTGATTTCGAACTCCTGAGCTCAAACAATCCGCCCGACTGTTTGAGTGCTAGGATTACAGGTGTGAGCCACTGCGCCCGGCCTCAATAATGTTTTTATATGTTTTCTTGTAGAATTTTACAGTTTTAGCTCTTACATTTAGATCTACAATACGGAACTGTCAGAATCTAGCCAAGTTAATTGCCTGCTAAAACAAACAAAATCAACATTCTCCAGAGAATTTCTACAGGCCTGAGAGGCTCACAACATAATATTCAAATTGTCCAGGATAGAACCCAAAATTATTCAACATACAAAGAACCAAGAAACCGTGAACAATCTCAAAGGAAAAGAAAATCAAAAGATCACAACTGTTAGATGACCCAGATGCTGGAAATATCAGACAAAAACTTTAAAGCAGCTATTATATCTATGTTTCATGAGGTAAAGTAAACATTTTGAAATACAAACGTTATCAGCAAAATAATAGAAATAATAACAAATAATCAAATGTAAATTTTAGGACTGAAAAATATAACATCTAAAAATATCACTGGATAGGCTCAATAGCAGAAAGAAGAGAATGACAAAGGAAAGAGTCAATGAATTTGAAAATAGAGTAATAGACATTATCCAATATGAAGAATGGAGGAAGGAATGAACAGAATATTATCAAATGACCTAACGTTTATTTCATTGAAGTCCTGGAAGGACAGGAGAAGTAAATTGGTGCAGAAAGAATATGTGAAAAAATAATGGCCAAAACTTCCCTAATTTGATGAATGACACAAACTTACAGGTTAAAGAAGTTCAGGGAATTCCAAAGAGGATACAAGCAAAGAAAACCAACCATGGCCAGACACATCAAAATCAAACTTGTCAACACCAAAGTTTGTTTTTTATTTGTTACTTTAATCTTAAAAGCTGCCAGAAAAGAAAATGGCACATTACATAAAGAAGAACAACTATTCAAATGACTGCTGATTTTATTTCTGAAACCATGGAAACCAGAGAACAGTGGAACAATACTTTTTCTTAAGACACCAGGTCTCGGTGGACATCTTTTTCAGCCTCCACCCATCTGCACCCAGATGCTCAAAATAAAAAGCATTTTGCTACAACAAGAAAAAAAAAGAGAGACAAGGTCTCTCTCTTGTCACCCAGGTTGGAGTGCAGTGGCACAATCATAGTTCACTGCAGCCTCTGCTGGGCTAAGTGTTCCTCCTGGGCTCAAGCATTCCTCCTGCCTCAGCTTTTCAAATCTCTGGGATTACAAATGTGAGCCATTGTCCCTGTCTTGGAACAACATCTTTAAAGAGTCGAAAGAATTGTCAATCCAGAATTCTTTCTTCAGTGAAAATATCTTTCAGGAATAAAAGTTAAATTAAAACATTCCCACATGAAGGAAAAATAACTGAATCTGTCACCAGCAGACTTGCTCTAAAAGAAATGCTGAAATTTCTTCAGGCTGACAGGAAATTATACCAGAAGGACACTTGAAACTTCAAGAATGAAGGAAGAACAACATAAATGGTAAATATCTGGGTGAATATTTCTTCCCATTAATTTCTTTAAAATAAGTATGACTATTGAAAGCAAAAATGATCACATTCTCTTGTAGAGGTTTTAGGTATGTAGAAGTAATACTTAAGACAACTATAGCATAAAGGACAGAGGGCAAATGGATTTATATGGCAGTAAGGCTTGAAATAAAAGATTGAGGGAGGCCAGGAAACAAAGGACCTAGGAGGATGCAGAGATCCTTTAATAATGTATTTTTATGTGATATCTACATGCTGTTAAATCCTTTCACAAAAATTTAATATTTTTAACTGGGAAATGTATATCAAGGAGGAAAATGTATTTCAATTAATTTGATAAAAAGATGATCTTTCCTACATTACTAAGTTTTATTTCTCCTTTATTTATCAATTTCTTTGTATGAAATGGTATGCAACAAGCATGAGAATGGACTAATGGAAACAAAAAAGACAAAAAGTCATTCATGCCACCAGAAGAGAATTTTGCTTTCCTGTATCCATAATTTAGATTAAAACTACGTAAGTATTCCGGGAGAGAGAGAGATGAAAATAAGACAATTACCCAGATAAGTGACAAATGTAATACTCTTTTCCTCAATTAGTTCTTACAAAAAGAGGTATTGAGACTAGCAATTAATCTTGGAGAATTGCCTTAATTCTCCTTTTAGCACTTGTGGGTATATCCTTAGAAAATGTTAGTGTAAACTACAATGCGAACAGTCTTCAAACTTTTTGCTTATGCACCACCTCAAAGAATTTGCAAAACTATATGCTCCCTTGCACATTTTTATTTAATATGCAACATTTTTCATCGTAAATTTAAAGAGTGGCAAAGGATGTAATTTCCAGTGTATCACAAGAATAGAAATTTAAAAATAAAACCATTATATAATTATTTCAATGTCTAATAGAATAGTAATTTCATAGGCATCATAATTTGTTTTAAAATATATGAAAAAAACCTTCTTTAGTAGTGGGAAAGTTTATATCATTTCTTTTTCCTCCCTGAAGCTACATTCTACTCGCCTCACAAAATTTTACCTTATCTTAATATGTTTTTATGTTTGAAAGTCTTTATTGATTATCTGTAATATTTCTCTGCAACAAAATACTTATAAATTGAATTTTACTTTTTTTAAACTTCTGTGACTAAAAGTCTCTATGTGTTAAAAATATTTTTCCACCTGGGTTGAATCATCATTACAATATGTTTCTACACAAATGATAAAAATAACTTAAATATATTATAAATTTTGATGAATGCTCATAGACCAAAAAACTTTTAACATATCCCTTGACAGATGAAGTTTTTCCCACTTAGTTAATGTATCCATGTGTGAGTACTATTTATTGCATGAATGAGAAGCATCAATTCTATCTCTATTTTCACTTAAATGGATGTAAGCACTGAGAAAATTTGTTCACATAAGTAGATGGAAATGGGAAAAGCTGTGTCATAGCAATGTCACCCAATTCTTTTTTTTTTAACTGTAGTATCATAAAATTTACCATCTTAACCTTTTGGGGTTTTTTTTGTTTTGTTTTGTTTTTTAGACAGAGTCTCGCTCTGTTGCCCCAGGTAGAGTCTTCACAGCTCACTGCAACCTCAAACTCTTTTAACCTGTTGACTTTTAAAAGAATCTATCATCCAGTCATTAGAGTCATTCACTTTCACAATGTCTGGGAAACATACCAAAAAGTCAAGACCAAGATTTGCCAAATCTATATTTGTTTTGTTTTCATTTAGAAGCACTTTGTTTTACCTGAAATAATCCTTGATAGGTTAGCAAAAATGGAAATATTGTTGATTTTGATGCAAAATATTTTTGATAAAATGATTTTATCTTATCATGCACTTTATATATTTTTACCAAACCTTGTAGCTGCAGATATAGCTTATTCAATTCATAGAAAACATCCCGTTGGCTACATAATCTAATTGGTAAAGCCGGTCCTCATTGTCAAACCAATCGTCTAGGTTAGATTCACTTTGAGAAAAAGTCTGGCTTCATTTTTAACTCACATATATGTATTCGAACACGTATTTTGAATTTTTTTAAACTGGGAAATAAGTTATCAAATGCATCTCATAAGCTCAATTACTAAAAGCAGTCAAGATTAAAATGTTGAAACTAATAGAATTGGTTTATCCATTTTTATAATGTCATAAAACCAAGAATAAATCTATGTGGTTTTTTTCATTACTTAATACTAATAAAACATAACATGCAGCTAAAATACATATTATTTATGAGTTAGAATGCAATAAAAGACTCAGTATTCCTACTATATTACAGTAAATATTGTAACTGCACAAGGCCAATCTGGTAACAAAGTTGTGAGTTGTTTTTCAGTTGCCATGGACCCAGCAGGATGAAGGTCACACAACCTGAGCATGCGCAGATGAACCAAATGTACAACCATGGGCGGAACCCAAGTGCTCAGACTGAAGCCGCGTGGGGACTGAATTAAGAGGCGGACACCACATGGCAGGACCCAGGATCCAATCAGATTGCCCCCTGGCATGAGCCCCATGGCAGGAACCAGTCAGGTTGTGCTTCATGACCCTCTGGCCATAAAACCAGCCCACCCCTGTTGTTTGGGGACATACTGCTTTGGAAATTATTCCCAGGGTGCTCCTTAGTTGTGCCAAGTAATAAAAACCGCTTTGCTACAGCCAGCTTGGCTGTGTTGACTTGATAGCTGCCAGGCAAACGAACCCCTCTGTTTGGGAGGTGACGTCACTAGCACAGATGGCACTGGAAGCCAGAGTGTGTGGAACCCACCAGGGAGTGTGTATAGAGTAAGAAGACCCCATGGAAGACCCACAGCTTAGGGGGTGAGAACAAGTTACCCCAGGGACTAGAAGAAACAATTGAAGAGAGAGGAGGGACACCAGGAAAGAGTGGTGTCAAGGAAATTGAGAGCATTTTTAAATGAGGGAGCGGCAGGGTGGTCAGATGCCTCTGGGAGGAACACAGAGGCGACTAGTGATTTTGGAGACAAAGGGTTTTGGTGGTGTGGTGGGGGCGGAAGCCAGGCGGTGGGTGGAGACCATAGGTGCAGACACCTCTTCGGTGTGAGGGAGAGGAGAAGGGGTGTTTGGCCAGTGAAGGCCATTTATGAGAAAGGAACAACTGGTTGATACTGAGGACAAAACAATAGCTTATGCTTATTGAGCACTCAGCATAGCCAGGCACTGTGCTCAATCTTTTTTTTAATACTTAAACTTATCTGAAACTCCGCACCCATTATCACTAACTCCTCACTTTTTCCTCCCCGCAGCCCCTGGCAACCGCTAATATATGTCCCGTCTTTGTGAATTTGACTACTTTAAGTGCGTCACATAAGTGGGATCATAAGATATTTGCCCATTTGTCTGGCTAAGTTCACTCCATCTAATGTCCTCAAGATTCATCCATGTTGGAGCATGTGTCAGAATTCCCTTCCGTTCTAAGGCTGAATGATAGTCCATTGTACATGTACCACATTCTGTCTGTCCAGCTAAGTCTTCTTTGTGGGTTAGTGTGTCCCCACCCCATCGCCTTCAACAAATACTTACTGAGCACCTGCTATGGCTCTGTCATGGCTCTGGGCAATGGAGTATAGTAATGAACAAAATAGACCTTCCCCCCAAAATCGCTGCCCTCCTGATGGTCATATTCTGCAAGAAAAAGCAGATAAATAAAATATATGACATCACAAGTTATGAGGGCCTGTGAAAGGGAGCAGCAAGTGCAAAGGCCCTGAGGTGGGAAGGGGCGAGTGCACAAGGGGAGAAGAGAGGATGGATGGGGGCAGTGAGGTCATGGAAAATCCGGACTCCAGGGAAGAGGCACTATCTTGTCCCCATTTTACAAACTGGGAAACTGAGGCTGAGACAGCGGAAGTGGTTTGTCCAAGGTCCCCCAGCTTGTAGGTGCAGGAGGCGGCGCACAAACTCAGGTCTGCCAGAACCTCCGCTCCACGCTCCTTACTGTTCCTTCTATCGTCGCCCCGGGCAGCTGCCAATTTCATTTGCGCACTGATGTGTGTGTTTTAACTCATTTCACCTAACTCACTAATGCTTCTGCGCCCACGTGAAAATTCCGAGCACCGCGGGACTGATATTATACTCATCGTTCAGAGGAGGAAGCCAGGACCGAGACCGGCCCCTCGCCTGGGTTTGCACAACGCTAAGTGGGGCGCCGCGACCGGGACCCAGGCGGAGGGCTCCTAACCGCAGCGCACGGAATGTTCGGGAACAAAGGGAGGATGGTGCAACTGGCGGCGCGGTGGGATTAGCCCCGGACTCGGGGAAAGACGCCTCTGCCATTGTTCCAGGGAGGAAGGAGGAAAGGGCGGGCCAGGCGCGGGTGGGGTGTGGGTCCCGCGGCTTCTGTTTCCACCGGGGAGGCAGCGGCGGCTCCTCTCGGGGCACCTGGGCGGGCGGGGCTGGGAAAGCCGCGGGCGGCGGCGGAGGCGACTGGGGAAGTGGGCGATCGTGCCTGGAAGGGGCACCGTCTCGGCGCTTGGATGATTTTGTTTTTTTCTCCGGCCGCCCAGATGCGGAGGCGCAGGGAGGGCACAGGGAGGGCACGGGCAGGGCTGGGTGCGGCGGGACGGGCGCTGAGACCGCAGCGTGGGGTGGGCTGCGGGGCGCAGGAGGCGAAGACACAGGGCGCTCGCGGGGAGGCTGCGTGAAGAGGGGCAGGTGTGTTTGAGGTGGAAGAACAGGAACGGCGGAGCCGCCCCCAGCACGGGAAGCATGGGAGGCCGTGGCCAGGGAGTGGGATGTGGGATTTTGTGGTTTCACAGGTGGGGCCCTTCCGCATGGAGATAGTGGCGGCGCGTGACTGTGGGAACGGTTGGCGGGGAAGGTGGTCTCTGGCCACGTGCAGGTCGTGGCCCTTGGATGCTGGGGCGGGGGAGGGTCCTCTCTCCACGGCTCCAACTCCCTGCATCAGCCAATGGCTGGCTCTGTCTCCACTTATAACACAATCAAGCAGGTTGCCAAGGGCTTTACCTGTCACATTTAATCCTCAGAAAAGCCCTGAGGGGTTAGGGACTCATGAGTGTCACGTTACCAGTGAGGAAACCAGGCCTTAGGAGTATCTTGTGCAAGCGGCAGAGTCAGGACTCGAACCCAGATCATTTGGCTGTTACACACCACACCATTTTGCACAGCCTGGCACGGACGTGTGCACAATGAATGTTTGTGCAATGAGCAAACAGACCTTCACCTCCGTCTTCCCTTGTGTCTTGATGGCTCTTGGTTGGCAATTTTTCTAGTACCTACCACGTGCCATGTCTCCTTAATTCTCCTTAATTCCCGTCAGCCCTGTGAGGTGCACGCAGTGACGCCCATTTGCAGATGAGGCGATGGGGAGAAATGGGGCAGTTGTCCAGTGTTGCATGGTGGAGCTGGGGTTCCCCAGCCCGCCTGACTCGATGTCGCTCTGCTGCTGGTCTCGCCTGTCTCTCTGATTATCCAGCCGCTCTCCGGGTAACGTCCCAGACACCTCTGGCCAGCACGGTATCTGCCACGTGCCAGAGAGCCTCCGTGTGCACACCTCGGGGTCCCTGATGCTCGGACGACAGCCAAGGAGTGCCTCTGCCCCACCGTCCCCCCAGGCTTTCCGGGTTAGCATCCTCTCCCCAGCTGCTCGGGTCGAAGCTGGGAGTGGTTCCTTATTCCTCCCTCGCTCTCATCTTCCACTGCGGCAGTTCCCGTGGCCTTAGCTCCAGAATGGAAGGCAAAGAATGCACCCACTTATCTCTTCTCCCACATCCTCCTCCAGGTCACCCTTATCGCTCACCTGCCCAGGTGCAGTAGCATCAGGACTGGCCTGGCTGCTTCCGTGCTCGACCCCTGAGCCCTCCTTCCCTCCCTCCCATGCCAAATCCATTCTCCACTCCGCAGCTAACATCTTCTTAAAATGTGAAACGGTATCATGTTAAAACATGTCCCCAGTGCAATTATAATAAAACCTAAACGCCCCCAAGGCGCTTCTGTGTCTGGCTTTTGTCCATCCTTCCAACCTCATCACCCCCTGAGCTACTGCGCCTTAGCCCCTTGTATTTCTTTGATTTTTCAACATGGAGAAAATCAAAGGTGCCTCCCTACCTCAGGGCCTTAGCCTTTGCTGTTCCCTCTGCCTGGGACACACTTCCTGCCATTCTGCCCATGATCATCATGCAAATCTCAGCTTAAAGGTCACCTCCTGATCACCTTCTCTGGAGTTGACATTCCCTTCTGGTTTCTGTCTCAGCCCTGTGTTGGTCTCCTTCCTACACTTTATTTTAATCTATAATTGCTTTATGAGTTTGCCTCCTTGTTTATTATTGTTGTTTATTTTCTCTCTTTATGGTACTTACCGTCAGACGTCCCTCGTGCATTATTTATTGACTTTCTTACTCTTCCACGTAATCTGTCTCCCACAGCTTGAGTGTCAACTCCGACAGGGCAGAGATTTTCACCTGCTTGACCGGCATCTGTGCCTTGGCACATAGTAGGTGCTCAGTAAACGTTTGTGGAACAAAGAGACACCTCTCTTACCAGAACTGAGGCTTCATGAGGGCAGGGACCTTGTCCATCTCGTTCACTACTGGATCCCTGGTGCCCAGTCTCATGCTTGGCACTTGGCAGGGGTTCTAGGAAAACAGGCTGAGTGAGTGAGGTTATCTTGGAGCCTGGTTCTCTCCAGACTCTGCACCCAATGCCTCTTCTTCAGCCCTGACAGTGACCTCCAATTACCCAGCCCTGGAGAGCACACACAGATGGAAGATGCGGGAAGCCCATCTTTCTGAGACCGAGCTCCAGACTCCTGCAGGGGGAAAATGCTTCTGATCCCAGGGGGTGGGATGCTGGAATTTCACAGATCCACTGTCACGACCAATAAGAATAAAAAAGTCCCCTGTGTTTCTGTAGGGCTGTGTTGGCCAAGGCAACAGACTACAGCAAAAGCCCCCCCCCCACACCCCACCGAGGTGACCAGTGCCTCCAGCCTCAGCAGCCCCCTCCCCGGCCCCCCATGTTTGCTACGGCTTCCTCCTCAGCCGAAGTCTCCTGGGTTTACCGTGGCCGCCTGCGTAAGGGGCAAACTCCTTTATTGTTGTTAGTCTCTCTGCTTAGGAGAGACTTCCCTGGATTCACACAGGCTTTGAGTTCATGTAGGAGCTTCCAAGGATTACGAAACACTCTCCGTGTTGAGTAGGACTCCCGCTCTTCTTAAGTAGCCTTCACGTCTCTTCCCACCCTTCGATGCCCTTGCCGCTGCCTTAAGTTTTGGCTGTCGGATCCACGCCTGGACCGTCACCCCCGCCTTCTCCCCGGCCTCCTGGCTTATAAGCTTCCCCCTCCACTCCTTCCTGGACATGGCCCTGGGGGGATCTTTCTGACACCCAGAGCTGGCCGTTTCTAGCGCCCCATCAGCCCAGACAGATGCCCGCCCAGCACGGCATTGTGACCCTTCGCAGGGTCACAGAGCAGACCCGTCCTGCTCCGGGAGCCGCAGTTCCTCGCAGGTACATGGTGCTCCGGCGCCCGCAGGCCTTTGTGCCTGCTGTTCTCTCGGTCTTGCATGTTTGTCCCGCTCACCCTTCCCCGTGCTCATTCTTACTCATCTTTGGGTCTTGGTTTAAACACTGCCTCCTCAGGAAGCATTCCATGACGCACCATGGAATGGTTAGACGCCCCACCTCTGGCTCCCCCGTGTCCCTCCTAACCCCCACGATGACACGTATCCTGCTGGGTCTTGACTTGCCGGTGTCCCTGCCCACCTTCCCCAGCAGACAAGGAGCCCACTGAGGGCAGGGACTGGGCTGACTCAGCTCTGTTTCCCCACTGCCCTGCGCCGGCCCCTCCGCTCCTGGGAGGCGTCAGGAAATGTTTGCTGCGTGAATAAAGGAATGATCGTTATCACTCCTCTTGTTCAAAAATCTTCTGTGCTCCCTAGCACTAAAAACCAAAGCCGAGCCTGTGTGACCTCTCCCTCTTACTTCTCCTCCACTCACCCCTTCTGCCTTTTCCTCCAATCTCAGAGTTTGCACTGGCTGTTCCCTGCCAGGAACGCTTTTCCTGCCAATCTACAGAGCTCTCTGCCTCATCTGTGTATGTAGGTCTTCGCATGAATTTGTCCTTCTCCCCAGGCCTTCCCTACCCGCCCTACTTCAATACATGTGACACCCTCCCCAGCCCTCTCTCTGTCACCATCTGGCATACTCTGTACGAAACTTATTTTTCTTGTTTTTTTTTTTTTTTTGTCTCTCCCATGAAAATAGGTTTTCGTTTTGTTCATCGCTGTCACAAATTACATGCTCCAAAAGTGTTTGTTGAATGAATGAATGAACGAACACAGGGATCTTGAGGTCAAGGAGTGTCCAGTGCTTATACGGGGCCTTAAGACCTATGCTGTCTCTCATCCCTGAGGACTGGCTCAGAGATCAGGGGGCAGGGGGCAGAGAGCTGAGCTCCCTATCTGGGCCCGGGAGGGAGAGACCTAGCTTTGCCGGCTATGGCCACCTGATGCAGTGTGGTCACAGTGGCCTCTTGTGGCAAGAGCTGAGAACAGCACCTGCCGCGGCTCTGAAGAGGCCCCGGTGAGGAAGGCAGTGAGCACACAAGGAGCGCACACTAGCACCCTAAACCGGGCTGCTCTTCAAACTGCTCATGTGTACAGTGTTTTCCAACAATAACCACAGGGTGGCAGTATCATCCGTCCCCCATCGTACAGATGCGCATCCTGCCCAAGGTCACGTGGCTCAAGGGGCAGAGCTTGGTCTTAAACTCAGGCAGTCCGGCTCTAGAACGCACGCTGCAAACCTGCGCTGTCCAGTAGAATAGCGCGAATCACGCGTTGCGCCGGAACTGCGGGGAATCTGAATTGAGATGGGCTGTGAGTGTAACTAACAAACACACTGGATTTTTGAAAACTTTATACGAAAAAAGATACATAAAAAACTCAAAGTTCTAAAATATTGATTACATGTTAAAACTATAATATTTTGCATATAGTGGGTCAAATAAAATTTATTATTAAAATTTCACCACTCTCACTCCTTTGAAAATATGACTACTAGAAAAATTTTTTTAAAAAAAATATTTTTATAATAAAGAAATGGGGGTCTTGCTATGTTGGCCAGACTGGTCTCAAACTCCCGGCCTCAAGCGATCCTCCTGCCTCGGCCTCCCAAAGTGCTGGAATTACAGGCGTGAGCCACTATGCCTGACCAAAAATTTTAAAATCACACATATAGTTTTCATTATATTTCTATTGGATAGTGCTACAACAGAAATCTAACCCCCCGCCTCCTCATATGGAGGGAGAAACTATTGAACAGAAGAGAAAAGGTCTCTTGCCCAAATCCACATGGGAATTCAGTGGCACATCTGCAACAAGAACCCAGGTACCCCGGCTTCCAGCAGATGGCACAGCAAAAGGGTCAAGAGCCCCAGCTCCTTTCCTGATCTGTTGCTGTGAGCCCTTGGGCATGTTACTTCACCTCTCTGGGCCACAAGTTTATCCTTCATAAAATTGGGGCTAAAAATCCATTCCTCACCTCGCTGAGCTAATGAAGAAGGAACACTTGGCACAGTGCCTGCCTGGCACACAGGCACCATCCCATACAATTCACCTCGATCATCTTGCGCCCCCTACAGCCCATTTTCCTCACAGCAGTTGGAGTAGTTTTTATTACAGAAAATGAAAATTGGATCCACTCCTGGGACCAAAGCCCTCCAGAGACTTACCGTCGCACCTAGAATAAAACACAAGCCCTTCTTGCCTCCACAAGAACACGTATGACCACCCCTGCCCCCGCCTCATTCCATCTCTTTCTAGTCTTTTCACTCTGCTCTGGCCACGCGGGACTCCATGCTGTTCCCCGGGCTTGCCAGCTTACTCCCGCCTTTTTCGCACTGGCGGTTCCCTCCGCCTGGAAAGCTCTTCCCCAAGATGCTTTCATGATTTGTTCTTTTGCTCTGTGCGGGTCTCTGCATAATGCTGCCTCCTCCGAGGCCCTTCCTTCCCTAGTTCCTATGAAAACTCTCTTCCTGTCTCCCTCTTTCCCCTTATCCTGACTTTTAAAAATTCATAGCATTCAACACTACCCGACATTTATATTTATTTGCTTTTTGTCCATTTCTCCCAGACTGTGAAGTTCATGAGGGCAGGAGCTTTTGTCTCCTGTTCACTGCCATGTTCCTAGCACCTAGAGGAGTACTTGACACGGAGGAAGTGCTCAGTAAACGTTTGTTGAATGAATAATTAACCTGATGCTCCGTTACCCCACAGGGGAGGCAGGGCATCTGGTCCAGGCCCTCCGGCCCAATCTATTAATAATTCAGAAAAAGGAGACTCAAAGAATTCGGATGTCCACATAGTGAGGGCAGGATGGAGGGGCGGGGGTTTGGGAGAATGTTGTGCCCTCGGTTGGGTGGGATGGGAGGAGAGAATCGTGGAAGGCTTCTAGGAGGACCCTGGAGGATTTGAACAGGATGATGGGAAGGTGGGGGCATTCCTGACAAGGAGTCAGCCCAGCAAAGCCTGGAGGTGGGACTGAGAACACCAGGTCTTCCCAGGAAGCTTCTGGGCCTCACCTCCATGACCTACAAGACAGCAACCCTGAAACCCAGAGCCCCCTGGTGGCCAAACCTTAACACGAACAGCCAAGCCGGCCACCATTTATTGAGCACCTGAACCCTTCTGATCTTCCATTTCCTCCCAATAGTGCTTTGATGGGGAGGAGGGTCGTTTATTCCATTTTTGGAGGAGAAATGGAAGATCAGAGAAGTCAAGTCACCAACCCAGGCTCACACAACTCTGCCTCCAAAGTCCAGGGTTTGGGAAGCCCGCTCAGCCCCTCCTCAGCCAAGACAGAGACACCGGGAGAGAGTCGGGTGGTGGAGGGGCAATTCCACAATCCTGGAGAGCTCTGCAAGGCACCCTCCCAGGTGGGCGACCTGGGGCCATTTACCACGCCTCAGGCTATAGCCAATGAGCTCGCGGTGGGGATGAAATAACGGGCCGCAGTGCCCGCTGCACTGGGAAGGAAGCATCACTCTGATGACCGGAGTGACATGTGCCCATCAAGTCATGTGACTGCAGGCAAACAGGAAACAGCAGCCACTTGGTGTCAAGCAGGGCTAGGACGACCCTGAGCACGCCCAGAACCGGGCAGAGGCACTGGGCAGGCAGCCCCCTAAGTCCCACTCAATCGGGGATCACAAGTTGTTCAGCTCCCCAACCCCTTCCTGAGACCCGGGAGTCTATCACCCCAGCCCCACCTCCCCCAGACCTGGAACTGGCCCCCTCCCCCCTCAGTCCCAGTAGCCCACCCCGAGAACCCTCCTCCCTCAGACCCAGACGTATGGCCGCCCCCCGCCCACCCCCCTACAGGTCACTGACCCCACACGGAAGGCCAGGGAGAGAAACTCCGCTTTATTCACAGCGTTATGTACAGGCAGCCCCACCCCCGGAGCGGAGCGTCGGATCCCCGCCGGAGGCCTGGGGTCGCTAGAAGGCGGGGATGGCCTCCGAGGCAGGGGGCCGGGCCCGATCCCCAGGCGGCCCCTCCTCGTCCAGCCCCCGGCGGCCCTTGCCGATGGCCAGGCGCGGCCGGCCGCGGTTCAGGCCGTCCAGGAGGGCGCAGGCCTGGCAGAGCGCGCGGCTGGCCAGCGCCCCGCAGCGGGAGCAGGCGCCGGGGCGCGGGGGCAGCGCGGCCGGGGCCAGCGCCAGGCGCTCGGCTGAGTGCACGAGGTCCAGCACCGCCGACGGCCGCGCCGCCTCCAGGCGCTTGAGCAGGTCGCGGGCGTGGCCGCGGAAGGCCTCGGGCGCGTAGACGCACTCCTCGGAGAAGTAGTCCAGGCGGCGGAAGTGCGCGTACAGCACCACCTCCTTCTGCGACGCGAACTGCAGCGGGCGGCAGCGAGGCAGGGCGCCCCCCTCGCCCGGCGAGCCCAGGCCCCCGCCCCGGGCCAGCCGCCCGGTGTCGCCCCGCAGGAAGTTCATGAGCACCGTCTCCGCCATGTCGTCAGCGTTGTGACCTGGTGGGGGAGAGACGGGAGCAAGTGAGGTGCGGAGCGGAGGGCGCTGCTGGTCATGGAGCCACCTGGGCACCGTAGAGCTGCGAGGACCCAGAGAGAGACGGGGATGGGGACAGCGGCCATGGACCCTCCGGGCATCGTAGAGCAGCCAGGTGGAGGCTGGAGATGGACATAGCAAGAACGAGAGGGAGCCACACACAAACTCTCCTGGAGCAACTTGGGGGTACCCTCATTTGCCACCCACCTACTGCATACCACATCCTGTGCTAGTTGCCCCTACACATAGAGAGTAAAAGTGCTTTATACTGCTAATACCGTCTCAGGCTCAGTTAAAACTGTAAACCTATAATTCAAACTGTGCACAAAAGTCAAAATGGCATTTAACGGAGATTCTCGAGATAGCTGGTGTAGGCAGGCTGCTCTCTCCCCCAGCCCCTAGGGTGTCCATGTGCTAATCCCGGGAACCTGCGAACACGTCTGGTTACAGGGCAAAGGGGAATTGAAGTTGCAGGTGGGGTTAGGGTTGCTAACCAGCCGACTTTAACCTGGGGGAGGATCCCGGACCATCCAGGGGAACTCAATCTAATCACTTCTAATCCTTGACGTGGAAGAGGGAGGCAGAAAAGTCAGAGCTGGGGTAGTGAGGACAGAAGTAAGGTCAGAGCAAGGCGAAATGAGAAGGACTCAACCTGCCATTCTTGCCTTTGAAAGAGGAGGAAGGGGCCACGGCCAGGGAATGTGGGCGGCCTCTAGAGGCTGGAAAAGGGAAGGAAATGGATCGCGGGCCCCGCTCCCCAGCGCAGCCCTGCTGACACCTGGGTTTTAGTCCAGCGAGACTCTTGCTGGACCTCTAAGTTCCTGAACTGCAAGATAATAAATTTGTGTTAAGCCGTGAAACTTGTAGTAATTTGCTATAGCAGCCGTAGAAAAGCAATGGTTCTTGACACAGTGTCTCTGACAAAACAGGCTGCAGTGTTCTTTTAAAAAATTTTTTTAAATTTATTTCAGCATATTATCTTTTTTTTTCTGACTGCAGTGTTTCTGCGTCATCTTTGTTTAGAAAGACCAGTGAGAAATATTTACACTAAAGTCACCATCACTGAGGCTCAATCTGTACTTGTCCTGTGTCTTGTCAAGTTATATTTGAGACTGTATCAATGGTTCTCAACCTGGGGTGATTTTCTCCTTCTTCCCTAACCCCAGAGACATTTGGCAATGTCTGGAGACATTTTTGGCTGTCATGGCCAGGGCGGGGGGTGGTTGCTACTAGCATCTACTGGGTAGAGGCCAGGGATGCTACTAAAACCCTGCCATGCACAGGATAGCCTCCAAACAACAAATTATCTGGCCTCAAATGTTAATAGGGTCGAAGTTGAGAAACCCCCAGTGTACATAGTAAAACCCACCAAGAACTTCGCTCTAATTTTGTTTGTGGTAATAGTGATCTTCCAAAGGCCTGTGACCTTGAGACCAGGTATGTGTGCCAACTGGAAACTACATCTAGTTAAGTGTTTATCGTCCAAGAGTTGTGTCTGTTGACTTAAAGTTGTAAGCCACATTAATTACAGGAGGCTGGATTTGCTCCACACCTTGTCATTATAAACCCACTTAAGAGCTCCCTGATTTTGTAATAATTATTACAATAACTATCATAATATGCCTCTAAAAATAGAGTGTATAAACAAAGGGTAAAAATCATTTTATAAGTTAGGGATTTTTCTGGAAGCCTTCATTATTTTTATAAGTACAATTAATAAGTGATTCTAATAAATTAACTTTAAAACCCAAGGCAACCTCATTCCTCCATACAGACTGCTCTTGTGCAGAAAGGATTATTCTTCCCATTCTCCACCAGAGGAAGCTAAGGCTCAGAGATCTGGGATTTGTCCAAGGTTACACCAGTGACTGAGCTCTGGGGCTCTCCCCGGAGTCCATGCCCTAGCACGGTGGAAGAAGAGAGTCCCAGAGGTCCTTGAATCTGTTGATTGTGTCCTTCTTTTCCTACACCATCACTTCTCACCTGGATGACTACAGCTGTCTCCCTCCCAACTGGTGTCTTTGGCTGTGTCCTTGCCCCTCCTAGGTTCCTCACCATGGCCAGGGTGAGCTTGTCAGAGTTCCATTCCTTTGCAGCTCTTCACTTCATGTCACTTTCACTGGTTCCCCCAATGCCCAAAGGGTAAGGTCTGAACTCATCCACCTCTAGCCTCACCTCCCTTTGCTCTCTGAGCTCCAGCCACACTGGGCTACTTGGGGCATCTCAAACTGGCTTTTGCACAGGCCAACAACCACCCCACCCCAGTCCTTACCCCCATGCACCTCTTCACCTTGAGCTCTCAGATCTCAAAGACTTCCCTGACTCCCTCCCACCATGTCACAAGGTTCTCTCTTTGCACACGTAGTCCATGTAATTTTCTTTAGTAACACTTAGGAGCATTTTTTTTTTTTTGAGACAGAGTCTCACTCTGTTGCCTGGGCTAGAGTGCCGTGGCATCAGCCTAGCTCACAGCAACCTCAGACTCCTGGGTTCAAGCAATCCTTCTGCCTCAGCCTCCTGAGTAGCTGGGGCTACAGGCATGCACCACCACGCCCAACTAATTTTTTCTATATATATTTTTAGTTGTCCAGATAATTTTCTTTCTATTTTTTTAGTAGAGACGGGGTCTTGCTCTTGCTCAGGCTGGTCTCGAACTCCTGAGCTCAAATGATCCACCCGTCTTGGCCTCCCAGAGTGCTATGATTATAGGCGTGAGCCACTGTGCCCGGCCACTTAGGAGCATTTATAATTTTATATTTGAGAACCACACAAAGGTAGGAACTTGTACATAACCGTATACTCAGCTCTAGCCTGGCAATGATGACAATAGCACATATAAAACATGTAAAATATATTATGTAATACATAATAATAGATAACACACAGATATATATACTTTAGTCCTACTAACTCATCTAATGGTCATAACAAGTCTCTGACCTGGGTACCATCAATATTGCTGGTGTAGGGATGGGGAAACAGGAGTACGGAGAGATTAAGAGCTTTGCCATGGCCACAGTTTGGATCTGGCATGCAGTAGGAACTCAGCAGCTGTTCGTTGAAGGAATGGATGAGAGAGAGAATAAAAACGAATTATCAAAGAGAGGAGAGGCCAAAAAAGGAGTTAAGAGGCAGAGATCCTTTTCAGAGATAGAGATGGAGTCTGACAGATGGACCGTGAGAGGCCAAGAATATTAGAAACAGGTAAAAATAAGTAAAGAACCAAAGATCTAATCCCCAGAGACTTTTACCTCCCAACCACTTTGCCAATCTGTAAAGACCAAGACGGTGGCCAAGACCCAAGCCTTTGTGACACCCTGCGCGGCCCGGTTTTCTCCCCAGTGTCGTGAGCCCCAAACAGGAGCACGCGCACATCCCTAGCTGCTCACTGGGCTCCTCCTGGTAAGTCACGCCCACGGTCTCCTTTCCCACTTTCAGGGCATGCGCCCAAGTCCCCTTTAGGGCCCCGCCCCCCGCCTGCGCACTCTCGCTACGCCCCGCGCCTGCGCTCACCCGTCACAATGTGCGTGGCTCCCACGAGGCGCGCCCCTTCTTCCAGCGCTCGGCGCCGCAGCACCCCGCAGAAGGTACAGCAGGAGCGGCTGCGGCCCGAGCCAGCCGTGCTGCGGGCTACAGCGTCCATCGTCCAGCCCCCGAAGAGGTCTGCGTAGGCCACGACGGTGAGCGGCAGCTCCCAGCGCGCTGCCTGGCGCTGCACAGCCGCCAGCGCCGCGTCCCGGTAGCCGCCGATGCCCTCGTCCACAGCCACGAGCTGCAGCGAGATGTCCAGGCGTGGCGCGAGCTCGCGCAGCACGTGCGCGAGCACGGTGGAGTCCTTACCACCCGAGGCGCCCACGGCAACCACTGCACCCGGAGGCAGCAGGCGGCCCGCGAGCACCGTGTGCAGCACCTCGGCCTCGAAGGTGGCGCAGAAGCAGGCGCCACACAGCGCGTGTCCCGAGCGCGGGCGGCGGAGGGCAGCTCGTGCCGTGTGGCAGGAGGTGCACGGTGGGGCGGGCATCGCGGGAGGCGTCGGCTTCTCCTAGAGCGGGAGAGAGGGGAGTGGGTTACATGTGGATTCCGGATTGCGGGGTCCTTGCCGTCAGGGAGGCTGCCTGATAGCACCCCTGCCGGGAATAGGCCAGGGGCAGGTGTGTGCGGGCAGAGTAGCTTATTCTGGAGCCGGAGACAGGAGAGTTGTACATGGTTCTGGTGACTGAGGGCCACTTCGTCCAGAAAGCCTTCTTGGGTTGAACTCGGTATGCACCAAAAAGAGAAGGAACTTAAGGAATTGGTTTTGGAGGAAAGAGAGGAAGAGACAGCCAGGTTATACCTGGAATTAGGTTGTGTCCTGTCCATGGGATGGGGTGTCTGTTAAGGACCAGTTGCATGGCCTCCAGGGAGGCCACCCATGTTACACCCCTGATCAGAGGGACAAGGTGGGTATCATTGACCTGGGCCTCCAGGGCTGTTCAGAGACCTTGGAACAAGAGGGGCCAGTGACTCTAAAGACAGAGGCCAGGGGACTGCAGCTCTGTTCAGGGGAAGGGGGATAAACAGGAAAGACCAATTGGATTTCACTTTAGGGGATAGGACACTGTCTCCAGGAATAGGTCCCGATTGCATCCTCTGAAAGGCAAGGCGACCTCCAGGGACACACAGAGGCAGCCTGGATCACACCTCTCGGGAGACCAGCTGGGGTTGCACCTGTTTTGGAGGTGAGGGGTGTGGGCCTGTAGGATTGGATTCAACCCTGCTCTGGGATCAGAATCCCCCACAAGCTTCGGTGGCCTCATCAAGACATGGATCAACCCACCCTTGACCCTGATCTCTTCTCCTTTCCCACCTTGCTCCTCCCCACTGGAGTCCAGCCAGGACTCCAACCTTCCAGCCACACACACCCTCCTTGGTCCCACGTGCCTAGTGAAGCCATGAAAATTTACCAGGCTCAGTCGCCCCTCCCCAAGCCACCATCATCTCCAGCCTGGACTACTGCAGTAGCCTTCTTGTCATTCAGAGAAGGCTGCTTCTAGAATTTATCACAATATGTGGATTTTATGGGACTCTATATTTACTGTCTAATTTCCATAAGGGCAGGGACCAGTCAGATGTCTAATAGGCATCTCAAACCCCAAATTCCTGATTCCTCTAACGAAACAGGTTTCTCCTGGAGTAAAGGGCAGCTCCGTTCTTCCAGCTCCTCAGGCCAGAAGCCTTACGTCCGGGATCCTGGACTCCTCTCTCTCCCAACAGCTGTTGTCACTCTCCCAGTGGATGACCAAATCACAATGTCAAATCTGGACCTTTTCTCCAAATACCCTACTCAGGCTTCCTCAGACCTCAAACTCCAGGTGCCCAAACAGAATGAAGTAAATCCTGTCTGACTGTAGCTTCAAAATAGCCAATCACGTCTCACTATCTCCATGGCCGCCACCCTAGTCTGCGCTGTCTCTCTCTGGAACTCTTGCAGGGGGCTCCTCACTGGTCTCCCTGTCCCCACGTCCCCTCCTCTTCACACTCTTCTCCACTCAACAGCCAGTGGGATCCTGCCCAGTATCTTCTTGACATCCTCCCGTGGATCTCGTCTCACTTCAGTCCCTGCTAATGGCTGATGAGGTCTTACGTGATCTGGCTCCTTTTTCCTCTGACCTCATCGCCTCCCACTCTGCTTCAGCCACACTGGCTTCCACTGTCTGTCAAAGACCTGAGGAACACGTCTGCCTCCAGGTGTTCGCACTGGCTGTTCTCTCTGTCACTGAGCCCAGCAAGCAGCCCTCAGGACTCACACTGAGTAACACCCCTTGAAATCTCTTCTCCCTTGGCTTCTGGCTCAATCCTCCGTCTGATCTCCTGAATTTTCTTCTGCTCACATCTCTCTGGGAGGGCATCTTCATATCCTCAGGTCCTGCCTGGCATCCTTCCCATTCTCCCTATGGGCGCCTCTAAGTCATGATATTCAGATGTCCATCAAGGCTGGTCCTCCAAACGGCCCACTGAGGATCCCCTCTGGGGCACCTTTCAGACCCTCAGACGCTAAGTGCCCAGACAACTTAGGCCTCACAGTGCAGAAACCTATTCTTGCCCAGGTGTCCCCTGTTTTCCGAGAGTAGCCACCACCACCCAGCACTTCTGCAGAACAGGGCATAAGGTCACCCTGGACTCATCTCACCCTCTGGATCTAGTCACCCAGTCCTGGGGGTCCACATCCTGTGGAAGGGAGACCCTGGCAGCAGATGCGGTCACACAAGTTGGCGGAGCCTCATGGGCCATGATGTGGAATTTCAGTTTTATTCACAGGGAGACAGGAGCCATGGAAGGTTTTTGAGCAGAGAAGGGAAACGATCTCACGTAGGTTTCAATAGGATTCCTTTGGCTGCTGTGTGGGGAGGACTGTCAGGGGCAAGGGCAGAAGCCAGTGAGGAGGCTATGGCGGTGCTCAGCGAGATGGAGGAGGACTGGACGGGGTGGTGGCAGTGGACGTGGGAAGAAATGAAATCCTGGGTCTGTTTTGAAGGTGGAGTCCATAGGACTTGCACAAGACTTGGACTGGAGTGGAGCGAGGGGTGATGATAAAAGAGGGAGATGAAGGATAATTTTGAGGTTTTGGCCTGAGCCCCTGGGAGGATGTTGGGGCTATTTAGTGAGGGGGGAAGACCAGGAACTCCATTTGGACCTGTCACCAGCTTTGAAGTGCCTTCCCCTCAAAGACTTTATGGACCCCAAACTGGGTCGGGCGCCTCCGCTGGGCTCCCAGAGCTGCTTGTATGCCTCCATCCCAGTCCTGATCCTGACTTGGCTGTCACTCCCACCGAGCTTCTTAAAGGCAGGTGTAGGGTTGGCCTCCTTCCCCTCTCCACCCCGCTTCTCCACCCCAGCCACCTAGCACAGAGTCGGTGCTCAGTAAATAGCTACAGGATAAGGGAATAATAAAAGCTCCCAGAAGCCAGGCCGCGGACCCCAGGGATGCCTCTGGATTGCAGCTTTGTCAGAAGGATGGATAAGGTGTGACATGGGGACCGGGGCAGGCAGATGGGCTTATCCTGACCTGGGGGGAAGGAGCTGGAAGGGCAAGAGACAGGCCGGACCGCAGTGTCCATAGTAGGGATCCTGGCCAGAAGGCCTCTGGGGCACAGGGCTGGGAAATCACAGAGGCGAGTGTCACCACCCACGGGCCGATCCGACGCAGGAGAAAATACTCACCGGAGCAGAACGCGGTGCTCAGACGTCCAGAGGGCCTGCCACGCGGAAGCCCTGCACGGAAGTGACTTAGAGACTACGACTCCCATAAGGCCTTGGGGCTGCCCTACGTACGGCTTCCGGAACATCACGCAGCAGCTCCGCCGAAGCTCCTGTCGATCCGAGGCCGGCTTGGCCTACAACTCCCAGCAACTGGTGCGGCCCCTCCTCGTGTTGTGCCTACAACTCCTAAAATGCACTGCTCTGTTTCATTTCTGCACCTGCGCACGGAAGCGGCGGAACTCCGTGTACGGTGGTTGCTATGGCAGCGCGGCGTCCGTCTCTCTCTCTCTCTCTCTCTCTCTCTCTCTCTCTCTCTCTCTCCTCCCCCCTCCTCCTCTCTCCCTCCCCCTCCCGCCAACCTCCTCTCCCCCCAGCATCTGCTGGATAGGCGAAGTGGCTGTAGTCTGATTTCCTGGTTTTGGGGGATTATTATATGGTTTTAAAGGCATTACAGAACATAATTTTTCTACCTTGAAGTAGAAAGGGATTGCAGGTGGGAATTAAAGGTAGGGGCGCAGGGGTTGGTCGTGAGCGTAAAATGGGGAGACGGCGCATGCGCAGGGCAGAGACTCCGCGGGTGCAGGTCGAATTGGGAGAGGGAGCAGGGTGCAGGCTGAGGGTCTCTGCGTGTGCATCAGCTGTCAACGATTTTGGAGGGAGGTCTGCACGTGCTATTGGTCCTGGGTAGTGGGTGCGACTGAGATCCACTGAGCAGATGCCGGGCAGTGAAACGGGTACCTACCCACTACTGTCACGTGGTGCTGGAGGTGGAATTCGAAGGGTAAAGGGCAGATGAGAGAGTCTTGACGATCCGGAGACCCTAGGGACCCCAGAGACCCCGACTTTCAAGACTGAAGAATCCGAATCTCAGACCTCTGATACTCAGTATTCTCGGGCCTAGGGTCATGGAACCTCCAGAGTTCCAGTGAACCAGGGATCTGGAGACCCACGCCCTCCAGATGGAAGGATCCAAAGGTTCAGACTATTCCCCCCAACCCAGGAGCTTAGAGGCCCAGAGACTCAGACCCTTGAGACCAAGGGAGTTTAAGGACACAGACCCCTGGGACCCAAGCAACTGAGAGAACCAGTACCCTAGAGACAACCTTCCCCACCTCCAAGTCACAGGGATCTGGATACCACCACCCTTGCCCCAAAGCCCAAGGGCCTTGGAGACTCTGGAGACTCAAGTATCAGGACCTGAGGAGTCCAAGGATTCAGATACCCAGGAGCCTGGATATCCAGGGCTAAGCAACTGAGACCCTTGAGGGTCTCCAAACCTGGCTCCCTACAAAACCAGGGTTCAAAGTTTCTGAAGATGAAAGAACCAGAGCCTCAGAGAGTCAAAGACTGAGATGTACAGCACCCCAAGGCAAGATCATGTGAGAGGGAACCCACACCCATTTTTTCCCCAAACCGTGATGCCTTCCTTTCAAATTAGATGACCTCCATGAGGTCACTGTTAAGTGTCATCATGGGCCAGTTCTGTCCATTTGTGCTCATTGGTTCCTTTGTTGAATTTATCTCCTGAGGACTCCTTGTGCCAGGATGGCCCTGGGCTAGGTTTCGGTGACACAAATGAATCAGACCTGTCACTGTCCTTCTGAACTCTGCCTCCTGGTGGGGGAGATGGGAACACACTCCAGGATGACTGAAAGTCAGCTGGTTTCTCCAAGATCTGCTAAATATTCTATTTAATAAGTATAAATCATACCTAGAAAGGTCTTATGAGAAAACAGTTTAAAAAGCCTTTCCTGAA
>CAUYSK010027036.1:0-29050 GCA_963575035.1 Avahi laniger | reverse complement strand
TCTGAGGTACTTGTTTTCCATGTTGCTAATAATTTTTAGTTTCAGTTACTGAAGTTTCTATTCTATTAATTTTTTTTAAGTTTCATTCACCCTTTTGAAAAAAATGCACTCTTCATTTCAGGATATGAAGTTAATATATGTTTATTGGATTTATTCATTAATTATGTTCCCTGTATCTTCTATAGCCTTTTTTGTCTCCTTAACTCTTATGTTTCTATTTCTGTTTTAAAAAGTTTTTATTAATTATGAATGCAACATTATATTATAAATGATTTCATCAAAGAGCCTTATATTGTACTCCCACTTGTGGAATTTAAGCACAAATTACACTTTCTTTATTGCCCCTCTATCTTCTTCTGTGTGGTGGTGTTTTTTTTTTTTTTGTTTTTGTTTTTGTTTTTTTTGAGACAGAGTCTCACTGTGTTGCCTAGGCTAGAGTGCCGTGGCGTCATCTTAGCTCACAGCAACCTCAAACTCCTGGGCTCAAGCGATCCTCTTGCCTCAGCTTCCCGAGTAGCTGGGACTACAAGCATGTGCCACCATGTCCGGCTAGTTTTTTCTATATATTTTTAGTTGCTCAATTAATTTCTTTCTATTTTTAGTAGAGACGGGGTCTCGCTCTTGCTCAGGCTGGTCTCGAACTCCTGAGCTCAAACAATCCGCCCTCCTCGGCCTCCCAGAGAGCTAGGATTACAGGCGTGAGCCACTGCATCGGGCCTGTTTGTTTTTTTATGCTAGTGCTAGCTAGCCCCAATTCTTTCAGCTTTTGCTTATATGGAGGTTTCCAATCCAATTTTCCTGAATGTTTTCTTCTACATATAGTCTTATTTGGCAATATCCTTCTAAAACGTGATATTGAAATGAAGTATAATCCCATATGTTATCTGATCAACATGGATTATCATGGAAATGTTACCTCTCTCAATTTAGCCACCAGGCTTATACTAATTTCTGCCTAAGCAGTCAAATCCCCTAGGTAGCTCACATTGAACATGAATTCAGCATGAATTCATTAACATCCATTACATTATATTGTTGATTCCCTTGATATTCATATGCACATTTCTTTTCATATAACAGGTACTCTAAAAATATTTGTTGAATGGAAGAATAATATAAATGAATACACAATGTATATATTATAAAATTTATGTAATTAAGGTCCTCTATAAAGGGCAATATTTATTAATTTTGTGTTTGTAGATAAAAGTTTCATTCCTAATTTACTTCAGTTAAGTCGATAAATGTCATTCTTGAGAGTTACAGATTCATAATTGCAGTTATTTACAGCAATTATGCAACACTTGCTTTGATAAAGGACAAGCAATTTTGAACTATGTGTGTGGCAAATGATACCTGACGTAATATAAGCAATTTATAACTGGGAACTCTTTAACAGTCCAAGACCTATAATAAATACTTCAAGTGATGTTTTACAAGTATGGAAATAATTGTCTAATTAGTAATGCACCACTACAGAATGACAAGAGCTTTATTAAAAAGAAGTATATGCTCCACAAGTTGGAGGATAAATTCTAGAGTTTACAGGAAAGGAAAAGTCTCATTATTAATGCATAACTCCTACTGAATAATCCATCAAAATTACTTTGGAAAATATTCTTTAAAGTCCCAAATATGTGGTACTAAAAACATTGTTTCTAAATGTTGATCAAAATACATAGATTTTGTTTTTAATCTTCCAGAAAAGACCATAATCTCCTTTGACTACTTTTTCGGAGCATATGTTCTTAAGAAGTGATTATTGCAATATGTTTTCGTTAAATTATGAACATATTTTATCAATCTTAGGTGTTAGCAATGACAGGAGGAGCCCAAGGATGGAAAGTGCTGCAACAATTTATTTCATATCTGCTACTATGATTTATCATCATAAGTATTTATCATTTTCCGAAATTTTAATACTTGCTACTTTGTCTCTCTCCTCTCACAGTGAAGCAGATCAGGAATTACATTTTCATCACTATTCTGCGGCTGCTATGTGGAAGAACTCTTGACACTTAGAAGGTACTCAAAAATATTGTGGCATACATCCATGAACACGTAATGCCATCAGCTAACTGCTTTTATTCCTGGTAACATAGCTCAATACAGGTTCAGAGAGATCTCAGATCATTTTGGCTAGGATGGTTGGCAAAGCTTTCTCTAAAAAGGTGATTTTTGTGTTGATAAGCATGATGAGAAGGAGTTAGCCACATGAAGATATGGATCAACCGAATTTCAAGCAGAAATAAAATTGAATATAAAATCCCTTAGTTTGTAATTAGCTCAGTATGTACTATTTTCCCAATACGGTGACAAACAGAAACAGAAATACAAAACTGATTGCACTATGTGGTTACCAATCTAAAGAAACTTAAAACTTCTTCAGGAAATGTAGAACAGAGTTATTGTTTTTTTTTTTTAATTCATGGATATGTGTGATATATTGGGAATTCTCCTTTTTGCACGTATCTTTATAATCTTAATAATAAATTACTGTTGTCTCCTAGTTTCCAAAAATTTCTTATTAATAGGTAACAAATTAAGTCAAATGTTTTTTCCTGAATATTTTGAGATAAATATATGATTTTACTATTTTTATAATTATTATTCTGTTAACACATTGAACTGTATAGATTTTTGAATAGCAAGCCATTCTCAAATTCCTGATGGCCTGCTTGGCTCCTGGCATAGTGATATCTTTATATCACTGCATTTTGTTGGTTTATAATTATTTAGGATTTTTGCTTGTGAGTTCAGAAATGAGATTGGCTTGTATTTTTCTTTATTGTCATAACTTTGCCAATTTTCAGTATCAAGGAGATTCTGATTTCATAAAAAGAATGGAGAAATATTTATTTTCTTCTTATTTACTGTTATAGTTTATATAACTATAAGAGAGATGTAATTTCATTCAAAAATATGTGGTAGAATTAGAGAAGCAATGTGATACTACAGTTATAAAAGATGATTAGTTATGATTACCTTTGGGGACTTCTTCTTAAATTCTTTCCCTAGGAGAATGTGTATAAGAAATGGAACCTGATCAAATTAAAAAGCTTCTGCAAAGCCAAGGAAACTATCATGAGACCAAACAACAACCTACAAAATGGGAGAAAATATTCACATGCTACACCTTCAAGAAAAGGCTGATAACTAGAATCTCTATAGAACTCAGGAAAATCAGCAAGAAAAAAAATCAAACACCCTATCAAAAAGCAGGCAAAGGACATGAACAGAAATTTTCAAAAGAAAATAGACTAATGGCCAACAAATATATGAAAAAATGCTCAACATCTCCAATCATCAGGGAAATGTAAATCAAAACCACAATGAGATATCACTTATCTCCAGTGAGAATGGCCTGTATCAAAAAATCCCAAAACAATAAATGTTGGTATAGATGCGGAGAGATAGGAACACTAATACACCACTGGTGGGACTGCAAACTAGTACAACCTTTGTGGAAAGTAATATGGAGATAACCTCAAAGAGCTACAAGCAGAACTACCATTTGATCCAGCAATCCCATTACTGGGCATCTACCCAAAAGAACAAAAGACGTTCTGTAAAAAAGACATCTGCACTAGAATGTTTATAGCAGCGCAGTTCACAGTTGCAAAGATGTGGAAACAACCCAAGTGCCCATCAATGTATGAGTGGATTAATAAAATGTGGTATATGTATACCATGGAGTTCTACTCAGCCACAAAAAACAATGGTGATCTAGCACCTCTTGTATTCTCCTGGATAGAGCTGGAACCCATCTTTCTGAGTGAAGTATCACAAGAATGGAAAAACAAGCACCGTATGTACTCATCGTCATATTGGTTTTAACTGATCAACACTTAAATGTTCGTATAGTAATAACATTCATCGGACGTCGGGCAGATGGGAGGGAGGAAGAGGGGATGGGTATATACACACTTAATGGGTGCACCGTCTGGGGGATGGACATGCTTGAAGCTCTAACTCAGGTGGGGCAAAGGCAATATACGTAACCTAAACATTTGTACCCCCATAATATACTGAAATAAAAAAATTTTTTAAAAAAGGCTGAAACAGAAGCAAAAATTTTCTTTTATTTTCTTTTATTAGGTTAGTACTTGTGTCTTTGAATATAAGTGAATTTCAGATTTTCACCATGACACTTTGGTTTTTATGTGTTCTTGAATAATATATTATTAATATGGCAAAGAATGAGCAGAAACGCTATTACGGTACTCAAAGTTACTTAACATAGTGGTAGGTGAGTATGAAGAGACATGTATATAGTGATTTGCAGTTTATAAAACGTATGCATGTATACGATGTCATTTGAGCCAGGTAGTAGGTTATAAGTGAGTATTTTTTGAGAGAAATAGTATACAGTGCAATACACTTTCTATTATCCTCAGTTTTCCTAAAAGTTTCTTCAAACCACCTTTTTCTTTCTAGCTAGTTTGTAAGAAGAGTACTTGTAATAACTTTCCTTTTATGAGCCTGTGAACTCCTTGAGGACAGGAAGCAGATTTTTGTAAGTGCCCAGCATAGCCTCGGGCACAAAATAAATAGTAAATGTTTCTTTCCTTAATATTAAATGTGACACTGAAAAGTCAGTGATTGGCTCTGAATTACAATAAATAATCGCTAGCCCATCACTCCAATACATGTTAGTGCTTTCTCCAGAGACACCCCTTGCTCTTTCTCAAGAAACCAACCAGGCTCATTTCCTCTGTTACTGAGAAAGGTCTTGTTGGAACCCTTGTACTTGACCCTGTTCTATAACTGAGAAATGGAAGGTTGTTTATAATACATATGTGCATTACTTAATCTCTGGCATTTGCTTTTGCAAGTTAACATGCTGTCTATTTCATTTGAACAGCTGTAACATATGTGATAAGATTTCTTAATAAGTTACTTTCTTGAGCAATGGAAATATGAACCTGAAGAGTAATAGTCCCAGCTTATTAAGTTGTGCTTTTAGACCCTTGGGTTTTATATATAATCAATTCCCTGTAATTCTGTATTTGAGAAAGAACATGAAGATAACATTATAGCCTGTTTGGAGCTAACAGATTCCATGGCATTTTTTGATGTGCACAAAAAGGAGGTTGTTCACAACCGTACCTAATTGGCTATGAATTCTTATAAATTTTCTAACCCAAAAAGAAGGATTTAAATGAGTATTCATGTATGGTAAGCAACCTTTTAAGCTCAAGGTGACTTAATCGACAGTCAAATCAATTGTTGCTCCACATCATGACATTCTACTTGTAGAATATATATAGTTTTTAAAAAATAAATATCCACAAGAGATTGTTGGTACTGATTGTTCCCAGAGCCAATGAAAGTCTTTTTGTTCTTTTATTGTATGTTTGTTGACAGTTGTGATCAACATGGAATGAACTGCTTTACAGTTTATTACTTTCAAAGTACAAATTTGAATGCTGTGGATTCAGATGTATAAAAGAGATAAAATTACAGACAGCTTTGAGTGGCAGTTACATATCAAACCTCACTGGGGTTTGACAGGCAACGAATATCGTTATTAGACGCTTTTTCCATAATTGCTGACATTTATCCAGTGTTTCACAGTATTTGCTAATGTATTAATGCAGTCAATCTCTGAGAGGCTGCACATGCCTTTTTAGCCCTGGCTTTTATGGGATTCTGAAATTCATAGACCCACAGATACTTATTCCCTGCTGGTTGCCTTAGTGACAGAGCTCAGAGATAAGCCAAGACAGAGCCCTTTTGTGATTGCTTTTCAGGTGACATTCAGCGGCAGCTTGAGTAGAGTGTCCTTTTATAGTTCCTGTAATTCAGAAAATGATAACAGCTTTTTGCTGCTTAGAAGAGAAGTCTGTGAACTGCTCCCAGTGGGATTTTGGTTTGCTGTGCCACTTCATACCAACACCAGCCTGATAAAGTTCTTATTATTGTGCAGATTTCAAAGTGCAAGGGAACTGAATTAATTATGACAGGTTAGAAGATACATGACTGATACTACAAATAAAACTTTAAAGAACCAATACATGTTCTCCAACCATATGTAACAAGTTAATTTGGACATTCTACGCTATTAGTGGTAATATAGTTCACTATTTGTTTAATAAATAAATGCACCTGACTTCTAAATTGCTTGTGGACGCTGCTAGCTGTTCCATCTCAAAGTTTAGAAGTTATCTTTCATTTCTCTGTGTCAGTTTCTCATTTAAAAATATTGCTTTAACATTTTGTTGTTTAGAGGCAGATAGTTTTATTTGGACACTTTCTTGGTAAGAGTATTTACAATTTCTTTTCACTATTCTCAGCAGTGGAATAATTAAAAATGGATACTTTATAAATAGCAGTTTATATGAAATACTTCAAAATTTAGGAGAAAATACCTGTGATGATGAAGAAAAACAGGGGAAGGAGAACAGTTCAAGAAATAATTTGAGAAAATTGAATCTTACCTGGAAAGGTCATAGAAGTCATAAGAATCCATTATTTTTTCCCTAGACTCTTGGAGCTAGGAGAGTTGATAGTCTTAATTCTGGAAGAAGGAGAACCCTACTAACAATGGATAAGTATGGGAAACCTTGAGAACTGGAAACCACTGTCTGTGTAGTTGATACTATTGACAAAGAGGCAAAACAAACAAACAAAAAACCAACCACCAAGAAAAATCAGGGACACTAACACAAATTGAACCACGCAAATCTGATGGGAGATGTGAAGCACTTAAATATCTTACCCTAAAATTTAAATGTAATGCACAGTTAAACAAGAAGCAAGTAGCATGAATTAAATAGAGAAGTAACTTGAGAATCTGAAGAGATGAAAAAGAACAGATGTAAGCTGCTGCTGAACCATGCTTAATGAACAAGCATATGTATAGCACAGAAATGAGGGTTCAGAAAAACAATTTGGCCTAACACAAGCTAATCAGTTATCTTGAGTTAGTTGTGCCATTGAAAAGCTGGAGATCTGATTTGTGTTACTTGTTTGTAACCTTTCAGTCTCATTTAGAACAGATGTAAACTCAACTGTCAAATATTTGTAATTCAGATAAAAAAGGGCAATCTTTAGACGAATGACAAACAAATATGACATTTTCAAATGATAGACCTTTATTAACACTGTGTTACCCCATGGTGTTCATTGCCTCCCTTACTTCTTATGGTTCACTTAATCATCAGTCCTCTACTTTGATGTGCAGTGGCCCCCCCTTATCCTCAGGTGATATGTTCCAAATCCCCTGGTGGATGCCTGAAACCACCAACCACTATGTATACTATGTTTCTCCTATACATACACACCCCTGGTAAAGCTTAATTTAGAAATTAGGCATAGTAAGAGATTTATAACAATAATATTAAAACAGAACAATCATTTTACTTATTATTTTTAATACAGTGGCACAATCATACCTCACTGCAGCCTCAGATATCTGGGCTGAAGTGATCCTCCTACCTCAGCCTCCTGAGTAGCTAGGACTACAGACTCTCATGCTACCATTCCTGGCTATTTTTTTTTTTTTTCTTCCCCTTAAGAGACAGAGTCTTGCTGTGTTACCCAGGCTGATCTAGAACTCCTGGCCTCAAGTGATCCTCCCACTTCAGCCTCATGGAGATTTTTTTTTTTTTTTTTTTTTTTTGAGACGAGGTCTTGCTCTATCACCCAGACTAGAGTTCAGTGGCATCATCATAGCTCACTGCAACCTCAAACTCCTGGACTCAAGGAATCCTCCTGTCTCAGCCTTCCAAGTAGCTGGGACTGAATACTACCACACCCAGCTAATTTTTTTATTTTTGTAGAGATAGGGTCTCGCTCTTGCTCAGGCTAGTCTTAAACTCCTGGCTTGAAGCGATCGTTCTGTCTTGGCCTCCCAAAGTGTTAGGATTACAGGTGTGAGCCACTGTGCTCGGCCTCCGGAGATTTTTAATAATAAAATAAAACACTGGTTTCAGGAGATCTCAGTGCTTTCTGGCGTAACACATTGCCATCAATTGGAACATGTTTTCTGTTCCTGTCTTCCACCCACAAATTTAATGCCTTTTCCATCTTAACTAAGCACTTATCACACACCATAGTTGTAACTTTTATATTAATAGTTTGAGGTATGACAGCAAGACCAACACAGATTTCTTTTTCCTTCTTCACATAAAATTTCGTAGATAGAAGATAAGTTCTTATTGTAGATCTTAACAACCTCACCGAATGATTTTTTTTTTCTTTCCTTAAGTTGAGAAATTTCTCCTTTTCACTTAAAGGAAGCACTTTATGACTTCGCTTTGGCGTATTTGAATTGCCAGCATCACTACTCTTGAGCTTAGGGCCATCTCAAAGATGAAGAAACAGACTTAGCAGTAGTGCGGAACAACTAGAAGAATTGTGTTTAGACAGTAGGGATAATTGTGTAAACACAACAGAAGAGTGAAAATAGATACATACTATTAATATATAGATAGATATGAAACTGTGGAAAGTGAAACCGCAGATAATGGGAGACTACTGTATTAAATAAAAGAGAAATATGGAAGAGAGATCTGCAAGAATTGAATTATTATATGATGTGTTTTTCAGTGCTGTGATTATCCATGTAGAGGTCTCTCTCTGAATTTTGCCATCCACTGAGAAGGTCTTTAAGACCATATCATTCCCACAATGTTTTAGAATAGATAAATATCAGTTTATAATTGCTACTAAAAACAAAACAAGAAAGCAAATCAAAACAAAATGCAACCTATATTGTAAGGGAAAAGGGCATGTAGTCTCAAAAATGTAAAGAAAGTCCATGTTAAAAATGTTTATTATATTGAGAGAATTGGTTCTTTTTACTAACATGGCAATTTATCTTCTGAATTCAGAAGCTCAAAAATTTATTACAGTTATTATCTAAGATATTTATCTATTTGCAGATGATTAGAAAGTCAAACATAGTATAATGAAAATTGGCCTTTTATAGTATAGCATCACAAGTTTTAAAGTGAGCACTAAAGTAACTTTCAAAAATTGAATTTTGGTTATTTTTATGCAGAACATATCTTACAACAAAACATAGAATACTTTTGTGACTTGACCCTAGGAACAAAAAAAATAATAATAAGAAGAAGAAGAAATCTAGATGAAACTTAACTCTTTCTCTTGGCCTCTATAATTATTATTTTTATTGTTGTTAATAAAAGTAATAACAAGAACAATATTTATCCTACTTTGTTTTAGGCACTTTGCTGTGCTTTTATATGTTCTATCTCTAATCTTCTCATTAATCAGTCCTCAAAAGTAAATGTTACTATCCCCATATTTATACATGAAGGAACTTAGGGTAGTTTAATAACTTATCCCCAATAACACACAGATAAGGAGTGTTCAAAAGGGGATCCTGAGCCAGGTTTGACTCTAAAGGCTACCTCTTTTCACTATACCAAAAGAAGATTTCTTTATGAACCTTAAATCCCAAGTTCTTATTTTTTGTTCCCCAGCATAATCCCCCAGCTTCACCTATTATACATAGAGATTTTCCTTGAAGAATCTGTCTGGTCCCATAAGATTGGTCCCTTTGCCTGAAACTCATCTCAGACCTCTCTCTCTAAGAATAACAATAGTAGATAACACTTAAAAAATATTTACTATATACAAAGAGGCACTAGTCTCAGCAATGTACGTATAACTTAATCTTCCTAGCAACCTTTCTAGGTGAAGGCTATTGCTTGCCTCATTTTACAGATGAGCAAACCGAGCCATATTCATACCACCACATAATTAATAAGTAGTAGTGTGATTTGAGCCCAGCCTTACCACACTGTATGCCCTTCATAGTAGCAGGGAAGATCAACAACAGGATGTTGTGAAAACCTATCTGTCATCTCTGTTTTTTACCATGCCGTAATGCTCATTGTGGTATGACTCTGATGAACATGCCACATTCATTGTGACCACAGCCCACTTTTATGGAATGTAAGATGGAAATGGTAACTAGATCTATAATTTCTGTAATTTATACACATAATTTACTGTGAAGTGTGATCACTATGTGTACCATGTCTTCCAATTGTCTTTTCTTTAGTTGCATTGGTATAGAGATAGTTTACAAGGTTAATTATTAAGCTTTTGACATCCAAAAAGTAGAAAGTATTGTCATTCTAGCCCTTTTCATCTCTAAATCTATTAGCTGAGAATTCACTAATTGATCCATAAAACTCCAGAAATGATATTAAATGGTATCCCCATTTTAAACATTCGGAAGATACTATGGCTAGCTATTCAAAAACTCACCCAAGGCCACAGACACAGGATTAAAACTTGGAAGCTCCTTCTACACTGAACATTAAAATATTGCCATTAGCCCGAATCCCACACTTTCAAATCAGATAACTATGTAGAAAAAGACTACTGGAATTGACGGGGTCAGTAAACCTTGTTTCTAGCCAAGGTGAGTAAAATCAGTCCCTTCAGCTGTGCTCTGTGTCTCCTCCTATCTTCTCAGGAACCATATGCTATCAATAATCTCTTCATTAATATATTTTATATTTAATCTCATTGTACTGGATGTTCTGTACACATTTAAACTTGAAGGGTCTGTCATCTTAAACACACTGAGAGAGAAACATACACATACCAGGAAAGCAAAACCAAAATATCCTCCCCAACTTTAGTTATTACTTTCTCTCTTTGCAGCCAAAATTCAAAGAGTTATCTGTGGTTACTGTCTCCATTTTTTCTCTTCTACTTATTCCTCAGCTCACGTCTCTCTGGCTTTCAATCCATTTCTCCACCAGAATAGTTTTCCTTCAAGTGCCAATGACTGCCGGGTTGCTAAATCAAGTAGACCTTTTAAATCCTCATTGTTTTTGACTTCTTAGCAGCATTTAAAAACACTTTTTATTCAAATTCATTCAGAAAAATTTACAAATCTTGAATGTACAACTTGATGAATTTTTATAAAGTAAATATTCCCATGCAACCAGCATCCAGATTAGGAAAGAGAATATTTCCAGTATCCCAGAAGCCTCCCTCATATCCCTGTTACCCAAGAGATAAGACTATAGATTGATTTTGAACATTATATAAATGAAATCATATAGTATGTACTAGATATCTAGTTCCTTCTTCCTTGTTAGTTTGTGGATGGATACAAATTGTTATATGTACTACATATTGTTATATGTAGTTATAGCGCTCATTCATTTTCATTGCTCTGTAACATTCCATTGTGTGTATATTCCATATTATTTATCTGTTCCGTTGATGAGGCAAGCATTTATGTAGTTTCTACTTCTGGGCCAATTTAAATACTTCACAGCAGTATTTGACCCTGTTGAAAACTCCCTCTTGAAACACTCTTTCTTAGCTTCCCAGGACACCTTACTCCCCCGGTTTCTCCCTTGCCTCTCTGGTGCTCCTTCCTTTTCTGTCTCCTTTGCAAGCTCATCCTCCTTTACCCAGTCATTAAACATAGAAATTCTTTAAGAATCAGTTCCATGTACTCATTTTGTCTCACTTAGTGTGTTCTCCTGAGGTATTCTTTATCGCATCTATAGTTTAAATTATCACCCATGTGATTTCTATTTCTAGCCTGGTTTTCCCATGAAGAACTTTCTTATCGTCCCAAAGGATTTTAAATTCAACAAATCCAAAATTCATCTGAGTTCTTCCCTGGCCATTCCTGGTCCTCTTCTGATGTTTTCTAATTCCATAATGACATCATCCATCTAGTTCCACAAGCCAGACAGGAGTTATTCTTGATATCCGTCTCTCTTGCTGACTTTATCCAAATAATCATCAATTCCTGTCAGCTCCTACATATCTTCCATTCATTCACTTCTGTCCATTTCCAATGCTCTTACTACCCTAAAATATAAGCTAACAACTTCTTGAATCTGGACAATTTATTGCCAAAGACTCCAAACTGGGCTCCTGTATCCACTCTCTCTTCCCTTCTATCACCTCTCCATACAACATCAGAATAATCCTTTTTCCAAAATATATAAATCTACTCAAGTAGTTTTCCTGCTTAAATCTTCCCAAATAAAGCTCAAACTCCTTAATATGACAAACCAGGCACCGCATGGTTTAATTTTTACTTCTTTAGTGTTATATTTTACTGCCTCTTGTTTTCTGTTCTCTAGCTGTGCTGGTCCTCCTGAGAGTTCTTCCAATATACCATCACTGGGCCTTTCTTCCTCCCTTATGTCTCCTGTATAATTCTTACTCGTTCTTCCAACTCAAACTCATTCTTCCCACTTAACCATTTCTTCATGAAGCTATTCTTTCATTATATTTACCACAATTGTGATTTTATATTTTATTCAGGTGATTATTTCCCTCTTTATATAAGT
Source organism: Avahi laniger (assembly GCA_963575035.1). Lineage (NCBI taxonomy): Eukaryota > Metazoa > Chordata > Mammalia > Primates > Indriidae > Avahi > Avahi laniger. Next base: position 16,742 of record CAUYSK010027036.1, on the reverse strand, counting down.
TCCACAAGGGATGATATCTATTTGTGTTCACTGTTGCATACCTAATACCTTCAGACAGTAGGAGCTCAATATTGTTTGAATGAATAAACCTCTCTAACCCTCAGTTTCCCATTCTTACAACTGTCCAACATTGTTTTAAGTTCAAATAAGATGATATATGTGGAAACACCTCAAAATATAACACACTAAGGAAATGGTGTCATAATACCAAAGCAGATAGATTCTTGCTACTGAAGATTATAATTCTTTAATTTCACTGTGATCTTGGAATTATGTAAACAAATGACAAAAATTATTGTGGTTTCAGTTCTCATCCTTTTGGTCCATTGATCCATCTCCCTTATAGTTCTACCATTCTTGACATAGTTCGGGCTCTCATTTTCTCCTGATTTCCATGTTTCAGGTCTGCCTCTTTTTCTTCCTCCACTCCATTCTCCAGATCTTCTGGAGTGTGAGTTATCTTTGTTAAATGGATTTGCTTCATATTACTTGCTTGCTTTAAATCTCTCAGTGGCTTCTTGTTGCCTACAGAATAATGTCTAATCTCCTTAATGGGTCATATTTGACACTTCATGATATGACATATGCCTTGCCTTCTACCTGTGTTCCTCACTGTTTTGTGCTTTACCTGTCCTCCAACCACGCTGAACTGCTTGTTTTATAGATGTGTTACCTTCTTTCTTGCATTGCTCATATCAATTCTTTCTCTTCAAAGGTGCTTACACTCCTTCTGGCTTATTCCTTAATCAAATCATCATTTTAAGACTCAGCTGGCAACCCTTTGTGACATTTCCCTTGACGTCTTCAGGCAAAAATTAAACATTTCCTCATCTTGTGCTCCCAAACATCTATTATGGGACTTATACACATTAGTAAAATTAATTATTTACACTTCTTGTGTATAAATGCATTCACTGTTTGTGAACCTCTCAAAGGCAGGGATACAATTCTTTGTATCTCTCTATCCTTAGGTACATAGCAGAAATTTAATATTTATTGACAGGATGATTAGAGGAGAAAAATGACCAGAAGAAATGAGGAACGGCCAGGGTCAAATCTCTCAGTGGTTTCCCATTGCTTGCAACATAATATCTAAGTTCCTTCATGGGGTGTATTTGACCCTTCCTGATCTGACCTATACCTCTACCTATGTTCCTCACCATTTTGCACTTTACCTGCCCTCGAGCCACTCACTTTAGAGGAGAAGAGTAACCAGAAGAAATGAAGAATGGCCAGATTTTAAGGTGTGAAGAGTTGTGCGGGATCAAATTCATGCTGCAATAGTGGATTCTTTGTATTGTTGTTGTTAAGACAGGTAAGCTTGAGGTAAAAGCACTTTTGTAATTAAAGATTTGGTCTTGATTCTCCGGGAATATGTTGTGATTATAGAAGAAGGCATTATGATATTAATATTAATGAGCCCTAGTGAGCAGAGACTAGGGTACAGTGTGAGATTACCAAGTCCAAGAGAATGAGGGAGGAACCAGATCCTAGAGGAGGATTTGGGGGATGAGGGTAGAATCTAGAAGAAACCCCAGGCTGCTTCCCGTTTGTGCTCAATTGTGCCCACTGCTGCTCCCAGATATGCCCAGCAATACTATCAAGGGCTCCTCCAGGAAGCCAGATTTCCCTCCTCCTCACAATATCCCCAGGAACATCCCACTCTAGTAGACAGCAGATCATAATAAATATTCCAATAAATATTGGAATCCTCTCTGTTCCTCTTCGCCATCCTCCACGCTCCCAAGTCCAAGGTTTCCCTTAATTCTAAATTCTCTGATTCTATACAATTCTGATGCATAATTCTTTAGCAAATGAATCAATTAAAGTAAGTAAATTTCAATAATATAAGACCCCTGAATAGCTATACTAAGATGTTTTAAAAAATAAATCTTAGATTAATTCTCAAGTCATCTCTTTCTCTCATTTTGCTGAGGAGATTGCATTTTATTTTATTTTTGAAGGAAGGTTTCTGACATTACTATGTGTTGATCAAAATAATATATAAAATGATTTATCTCAGTCTCTGGAAAATGTTTTTAAGTTTTTAGTTTTTGTTATACTCACATTAAACATTCTTTTTTTCCCCTTCAACTCTAATAATTTATTCAGTTATAGTTTTGACTAATTTTTTTAAAAAAATAGGCTTATAATTAGTACACAAAAATGATTTCTTCCTGTTTTGAAGAATTAACACTTAACACCTTTCATTTTATACTAAATTTTTGGTATTGGCATAAGTAAGTGCTGCAGGTATGAGTCTGTCCACAGAAGACATGCTTGACTTGGAAATAGATCATTATTTTACCATATGTCAAAAGTACTTTTTAAAAGATTATGGGATATGAGGATTTTCTCATTTTGCTTTTTGTTTTGATTTTTTAATGTAAAAGATTATTTTGGTTGGGGGTGTGTGTGTGTGTGTGTGTACAAGAACCAGTGAATCAGTCAGTAAACACATACACATGTATATAGAGTGATTACTTACTGGTTTTTGTATTTACTTGAGTGAGAGTCCTGAAAAGTATAATTAATAGTAGAATAATGTCAAATGCATTATTTTTATGTGAGACATTTAAAGTGTGTTGTTGTAGTTTTGTGTTTAATATACATTGTTAGATGGTTTCTATGCCAATCTAAAAATGTTTTCATTAGCTACATTATGCTTCTTCATAAATTTAAGAACCATCATATCTTACAAAATAGAGTTGAAATGATATTTAGATTATTCTAATTCCCATGAAGTCCACAGAGATGAAATATTTTAACATGCAAAGATAATTATACTGAAACATTAAATATGAAATAAAACTAGTATGCCTTTATCAAAAAATGAAAATGCACAAATTCAAATTATATTCATGTAGAATTTGAGCGGTCTGTATTTTGTTTATTTTGATTAGTGGTTTCAAATCATCAGTGACTATTGAATTAAATGTAACATGCCATCTCATGTCAGAATACTTTTGAACCCTGTACTTTTTACTCAGGCTCAGAAGTCAATGAGATAGTTATTTAAACTCTAATGATAGTTTTTAGAATTTATCTCACTTTCGAGTGGTTTCCAGGTTTGAGGTTGTAGGACTAGGTAGATTATATTAATAATTTCACTAGAAAATTATAAGTCTTTTGTATTTTATCTTGATAAGGAAAATAGGGACAGTACCTATGTAAATTAAAGCAGTAGACATTTATTATGTGACTAGCCTATGCAAAGCAATCTACTAAACCCTGTGGCAGTTAAAAATGAGAATGTAAGGTCCAGGCTGTGTCCTCAAGGACCTTAGAGTCACCTAAACACAAACACAGCCAAAGTTGTGGTTCTTTTAAATCACAAAGTAAAAATTTCAGAGGTTCACAATATGGGTTATAGTAGTTGAGCAGAAGGAAAAAAATCACTTGGCCGGGATGGGCCAGCAAGGATGAACCAGCAAGGTGAAATTATTTTTTTCTTTTTTCTAGACAGTCCTCATTTATGCTGGTGTGCCTAACTTGGTATAGTTAATTCGGGTTCTATTTTTCCTAGGAGGAAAAGCCAGGACAAGGTGCCCAGCAGCACTATGTCCATGTGCTGAGACCAAAGTTGTTAGCATAACTGCCTCAGTTTTGCCAAGGAATTAGATGCTGCTGGAAAAATATCCAGAGCTCCTATATTTGCTATCCAAAGAGTTCCACAGTGTTGTGGGGTAAATGGCATCTTGCTATTGACTAGATATGTGCCAAATGGCTGGTTGGTACTCTTCATGCATATAAAACAGGCTTGAGATATGTATCCTTGCATATTTGGAGGTTCTGTGGTTATGATGAACTGAAATCACTGCTGGTTAATACAGTAGCTCTCTAAAATAATAAGATTTTTCTCCTAACAGAACCTCTTTATCAAACTTAAAATGAGGAACCAGCTTGAGGTAAAAGCACCTTTGTAACTGAAGATTTGGTTTTGATTCTTTGTGAATATGTTGTAATTGTAGAATAAGACAAAGGGCTTGTTTTGATAAGATCCTGGACTCTTATAATCAGTATTTCTTAGGGTGACTTGATATGCTTTTGTTAATAAGTGACTTTCTACATTTTAAAAAAATAAAGAAAATATCTTGAGAAAAATTCTACATTTCCAATGTATCTTTTGTGAGTATAATGGTTTTAAAATTTGTCAAACTGTTAAGATACTGAAATTATGTTGCCATGCCAAGATTACCATCAAACTATTTTCATTTACCAGTGGGTGTGATTTTCTGCAAACAAGCAATTAATTTCTTCTGTTGAATTTCCTGCTCGGTGTCATTATTTTGTCCTTTGCTTTTCATGAGTGTTTAATACTTTAAGATTCTGTTTCAAAGCCAGTCTCCATGAGCTCTGGCCTATGTCCTCCAGCGTGTGTGTGTGTGTGTGTGTGTGTGTGTGTGTGTGTGTGTGAGAGTGAGAGAAAGAGAGAGAGAGAGAGAGAGAGATAGAAACAGCACTGAATTCCTGTTAGCTCTGATCAGGTAATGGACATTCCACATTTGTTAATCAAATTGTGCACATTGTGGCAGATACAGATCCGTTCACTATTGTTTCACTAAGGCATGTTGGCATTGATTATGGTATGGATATACTTCCCAGCTTTCTAGGTCCTCATCTAATGAACAGCAGCAAATAATTAAGTATCCAGAGCTTAGCCATCATCATTCCATATTTCCTGAGTTTAAATTGAAGTAAAAACGGAGTAAAAGACTATTTTATTTATTTTTTAAATCCCCCATCAGCAGAAAGTAATTAACTCAAGATCCACAATTAGCCTCACAGCAGTCCATATTAACCACCTTCAGCCATCCTAGGTCTTTCAGAGGTGGCATGATTTTGAGATTATTTTGTACTTGAAACAGAGAAGCTCATAATAACTAGCTTGAAACACATTTAAGAGTGTGAGGTTTCCTTTTTCTTTTTGTGTTAATATTTACCCTCTCTAATGATAATTTTCTGGTTTACAAGTAGAAAAAAAACTAAATACTAGAAGAGAACGTTTCTGTCCTACCTAGTATAAAATGGCATCTTTTCTTTGGTAAGTCCAGAAGTAGCTGGTTTGCTTTAACTGGAAATTCATTATTTAATTAGTTACTTGACACAAAAGAATTAACAAAGTGAACCAAATATTCAAACACACTGAAGAAAATGTAGAGGCCTGCTCATCACCATTGCTGCCTGGTAAAGTAATTGTTGGCTCTGCCTTATTTACCTTTTTGGTTTGGTTTTGTTTTAAAGGAAATGCTCACTTGTATAGCATTCCTGCATAATTCAGATAATACACAAAGCTCAACCCTGGGAACCTATTTTGTGGCTCTCTGAATGTTTTTTATGCAACCTGCTTTTACAGGTTTAAATTACATTTTGTGACACTGTTTTGTGGTTGAATTAGAAACTTTTTTTTTTTAAGTTAAACCTGTGATAAGTAATTGTCACAGTTAGCGCCCTGGTACAATACTAATTTGAAGTGACATGTCCATACTGGCCCTCAGTAACATGAAGAAGCCTAACAGGTGTGAGGGGTGTGGCTTCCCATGGGCTCTGTTGAACTTCTAACCAGAGAAAAATAGCAGAAAAAGTGAAATGAACCTTGAATAAAGCTGTCAGCAGTAATTATCTCAGCAACACTTTGTGGGGAGATAAAATAAGCACTGACGCTTTTATAACCTGAACACACTGCATCCAAGATAGATTTTTCACCCATTTAACATAAACTTCTGAATATTTTCAAGCGATATTTTCATAGAACAGTAACAACAAAAATTAACATGAAATAGAAATTTTTTGAAAGCATGCTTTTATTTTTATCACGTAGTTTTTTTTGGTATTTGTTTTAAGTAGTTTTGGTAACAGAAAACTTTTTTTCCATGCTTCTTGTTTTACTAAGCCATTATGCTGTGAAATCTCAAGTAATGTATAAAAAATGATATTCTCTTCTGGAAAAAGATACTTTCCCAATTAGAAAAATATTTGAAAGTTTGGTTTTCACGTATGTGTGAATAAGCTGAATGACCTGCAAGCCATCATATAATACAAATGCCATATTTAAGTGGAGTAGAAACCAGGGAAGATTTGAGAAGTCTTTTTCAATCCATTCTCTAAGCACAATCAATTGTTATCTTCTTTGACAGCTGTATTTTTAAAGTGTACTTTAATTTATTTAACAAAATAACTCAAATGACATGATGATTAGGTTTGTTTGACCTGACAAGTGTAGAGAAGTTAAAGCGAGATTTCTCTTTACTAATTTCCTGGCTACGGAAGCTAACTGTGCAAAAAAGAGATGAGATTTTGCAACATAAGTTATTCTCTTTATTTTTTCATAATTTTTATATTGCCTTAAAATATAGTTATATATTTTGGGTAATCTATTGACTTAACCTTTTTTTCCCCATAATTCAGCTTTATCATGTTCCTGCACCCCCAAAATTAGAGGTTTAACAAGTTAGCCAGGTTGGTTCACCTTCCAAGTGGAGGTGATGTCATTTTAAAAAGTTAGGGGTCAAGTTTGTTCTAACTCTGTTCTGCTATTTATTAGCTCTGTGATCTTGGGTAAAAATACGAATCTCATTTTTCTTGTCTGTGAAATGTTAATGTGGCAAACTATGGCAGGTTCATTCTCACTAAGGGGATAATAAAGATAAGGTGTAGCAGTATAAAATAGAACAAGCATGACCTATACTTTATTCACAAACCTACATAGGTTAGAAAATCATTAGCTTTATTAAATCAGAAATTGTTCATTGTTGGCTGTATCCCTAACACTCAGCTGAGTTCTTGGCACATTATGGTTGCTCAGTAACTATTAGTTAAGTGCATGAATAATAGTATTTTACACTCTACTTAAAACAAGTTGAGTACTATCTATCTGTTCCCTCAGAATTAAATAGCAAAATTTATATCACCAAGCATACATAGGTAGCTAGATAGATAGACAAATACAGATACATTAGAAAACTTTACAGAGGAGGAAATTGAGGCACTAAGAAGATAGGAGAGTTGTCTAAAGTCAAACAGCTATTAATTGGCAGAACCAGGATTTCAAACCTTAACGGTGTGGCTTTGAAGTCCAGGTTCATAATTGCTCTACTTTTATACCTCTCCAAGGAAGTATAGTGATGTCTGCTTACCAAAGAAATTGCCTTACAGTGACACATGTTTTTTCAGACACTTTTCCTGTCACAGGTACAAATGATTTGGGAAACATAGGGATACATTTTGGGGTAAGATTCTTCCTTCTTCAGTAGGACACTGCCTTTTCTTCTCCCCTCCTAGAACAGCAGATCCCCTGATCCACTGCACTCATTGAATCCTAAGTGCAGTGTTGCTCTTAGGATTACCTCTTCCCCAGTGAACAGAAATATCATATAGGGCTATGGCCTGGGCAGAATTCCACAAATGTAGGATGACAGAGTTTTGATGTCTAGGAGTTTGGCTTTCCCCTTTCTTGGGTCCAGCTTTTGGCCCACCCATGTAAAACCTCTGCCTGTGACATTCCCACTGCCTCTGTCTGCTCGGCTCCTACCTGAGATTCTGGTCCTTCCCTTAGAAGCTAGCTGGACAAAAGTGCTTATTTTCTGGAAGATTTGTCTAAATGTCACTGGGTATGATTGACTACCAGAAGACACCAAGTGTTTTAGGGACAAAAAATTTTGAGATTGAGGAGGTTATTAAAAGATTTTCAGGAAGAGATTGAGATGAATTTTTAAGTGTTCACTTACATTTTCTCATATGATCCTCACATACCTTTCAAGTGGACAGGTGAAAAAGAATGGTGAGGGAAACCTAGACAAGAGTAACAGAATGAGGAGAAGCCTAGGAGTAGTCAAGTGCAAGACACATTTTTTGGATCAGTGAGCAAACAGACCTGTGTACGGTATACAGAAATAGTGGGAGCTAATAGCTGAAAAGGTGGGCCAGGTTACGGCTTTAAACTTGAACTGAAAAAATTGTTCCAGGTGAGAGAAAAGAACTTGGAAATCATTTAGCCCAATTTTTTCATTTTACAGGGGATAAAACTGAAAAATAGAGGTGATCAAGGTCACACAATGAATAAGAGACAGCTTTAGGATTTTAACTCAGGTCCATTGATCTATATACAGTATTCTTTTCATGTATTAGCCCACCAATGTTTTTACACACATAGAATCATATCACAGGCAGCAGTGATGGGAGAAAGGAGCATAAAAGGGCACTACGCAGCCTAAAGACATAAAAGAGCAATACTTGCTTTGCTTTAATGGTGGTGACAGAAGAAAAAAACATAGCTTACAGCCTGGTTAAATATATTTAAGGTGAATAGCTGAATGTTCTCAGTAAGCATAATTGGTCTCCTAAAGCCGCTGCAGCAGACAGAGACACCCCTTTCCTTTGCACCTGGTAGCCTGTTGTCCTGTCTCTCAATTTTGGTTAAAATCTCACAGAAATTTAATAGGAAACCTGTAGCAAGTTTCATTTTTGGACATCAATTTGTAACATATACTTTTGAAAATCGCGGTCATAAGCAGATAGTGACTTGATGTTAGAGATGGGCCCTTAGAAGCTCTCAGAGCTACAATACTTCTAAGCAAACATAGTCTCCACAGGGTTACACTGGCAAGAATATTATGTGGGAAGGGATAAGAAACCCTTAAATAATTTCAACTTACTTTGTTCAATTAAGAAGACAATTTTATTAAATATGGGTCAACATCTTTTGGATATCTTTGGTATAGAAAAGATTGAGTAATATATTAATATTTATTTGCTGTGTATGTTTCAGAACACATACTAATAAAGTTAAATGTACTTGACAGATGGTATAGAACACGTAAATGATACTAATACTGTCATCTAGATTTAGACTCTTAAAGTCAGAAATAATTGGGCACTAAAACTGAAAAACACCTATATGATAATCTTGCTTTCTGGCAAGGAGCCAAAGATGAAGTGTTTCATGGTTTTTATTTAAAGTTAGAAAATTAAGTCCGCCCTATTTACCATCTTTTTATTACTGTCAACATAGATATTACTCCCATTTTCAGATGAGAAAACAGAGGTCTTACGAGGTAAGCAACTTCCCTGGGAAATGACATTAAATATCAAAGCCAGGATCCAAGGCCAGGTTATCTGGATCCAAGTGCTTGACATATGATAAGAACCTAATAAATGTTTATTGAATGATTAAATTATAGACTCTGAGTAACTATGTGGTTAGTGTAACTTATTCAGCAACTAGCTCTAAATTATCAAATAATTTGGGGAACAAGGGCAGAGTTAAAGCGAAATCTGCATGTGTTCCAGATCTTTTCCCCCTCACCGGTCTTATTGATTAGAGGCAATACATTTAATATGTTCTTTTCCTTCTTTTGCCCTCCAATAGAGGGTGCTCATAAGCAATTAAATGATGTAAAGCAGTAGAGACAGGAACTGAGAAATAGGGACCGTTTTAATGCACAGCATGGATCATTGGCCTCTGTGCAAAAGAGTTGACTTTATTTAATTAGAACTCTTTATTCAACTGAAATAGCTTTGGTTTATAGTTGCCTTACAGATAACATCTTGCCCACCTGCCTGAGGTTAATATTTTTATTAATATATAGGTAAACCTGACCATTCTCTTTAAATAGGTGTGAAAGAGACTATGCCACTAGACAGTGTTACACTGATCTAAAAAGGCTATATTTCTTATTGTATAACTTAACGCTCTTCAGTAGGATTCTAATGTTCTGAAGTACTTCAGAACCTCTTCTAGTGTATTCACTAAAATCTAAAAATAATAAAATCCAAGAATATTGTAACGTCTATATATTTAGTTAATAAAAGTGTATCTGTTTAGAAATTTTTCTAATTCTGTTGCAGTGAACAATGCTTTATCTCCTTATGTAATAATCTGGTTTTAGGGGCTGAGATGGCAATAGAAAAAAAATTGTATTGAACAACCTCTTTTTGACAGAAAAACTCAAAATAATGTTTGACCAGTTTGGGGAAGCATAAAGATGAACAATCGTAATGTGGATCGTAATGTGGAAAAGTAGCATCAGGTGATTCTCCTTGATTTTGAGAATCCCACCAGATTAAAAGGAAGAAACAAACCAAAAAGTAAGCCAGGAGCATTGTAAATTATTTTCATATAAAAAATTTTTTTAAAGAAAAGTCGAGGTAATTAAACCAAGATACTTAGTGGTATTTTGCCACTAACTTGAATATAACATCTTTATAAAAACATAGTTAAGGTTATTTAGTAGAAAGACCAAGATTAGGAGTCAAGAAAACATGCTTGCGCTATCATTAAACAGACATGAAACTTGGGGCAAAGAACTTTACCTCCCCACAACTGTTTCTTTCCCTGCTAAGTGGGAGAATTCGACTAGATTTTGTGAGAAGAAACTGTCTTTCATTTCCAATCTCTTGGGGATCACGACACTAATGATAGAAGTTTAAGAGTAGGCTGCTGGTATCTTCTCTCTGTAAATTCTCGTTACTAGTTTGGAATGGGGTAGGCAATGATTGGCAGGGGAAGGTATGGTAACAGCACTTGACTAAGCTAAGGCTTCAGGATTTTTGGTCTCCTGGTTAGGATACTAGCAATTGACAAATTCTCAGGAGTCTTCCAACTCTAACATCTTGAGTCTGAAATGAAGCCATCTAAGCAAGCCATCCCTGTATCTTCCAACTTTGCTTGCTTACATGGTAGCAATGTCTTTATGTATATAGCAAAAAGCCTCCGAATTTGTTACTGTTTATATTTATTTCATTAAACCTTACCAACTTGCCAAATTAATTGAGGACTGTAACACAGCAAGACCAGACAGAAAAGACAGTTTTTGAGCTTTTTACATAGCAGTTTTGTAGATAATTGATCTTGACCTGTACATCCTTTTAATATTCCATTTGTTCCAGAATATTATTAGTCACTTCCTTTTTAATAGTGTGCTTTTTTATGAAGTGACTAAACTGCTATTTAACCCTGCTACAAGAATGTGGCAGTGGGCTAGTCCAGACAAGTGGATGTACACTAGGTAACTAGCATTCTTAATAAGCTTGCTTCAACCTGCCACAAATTAAACTCTGTGTGACTTTTCTAGCACATAAGTGACTTAAAAAAAAAAAAAAAGAAAAGAAAAGAGGAAAGTAAGAAAAGGGGAGAAAAAGCTTGAATTGTGAATAAAAGTAAAGAAGATTTTTGATTTGCCCTTTGGCAGTAAATGAAATTTTAGCCTCATGGCTCAGTTTGGTTTAAAACTACTTCAGTAGTCTGTTTAGCTGAACAGTGAGCATGTGAAAATTTAAAGGGGGTATTCTAGCAGTCACCTTTTCAAGGCTCCTTATTACTCCTCAAAGAGTTTGCTTTGGAAACGTGATGTAACAGAAAACTCCATGGCCTTTGGAGTTAAACTTGGTTTACCACTTAGTAGCTGATTTGACCTGGACAAGTTACTCTACCTCCCTAAGCCTGTTTTGTGGTCTGTACAATCATGATAATCTTTACTTTGCAGAGTTGTCATTCATGATAAACATATGTTAAGGACTTAATATATATTGCCTGACAAATTGACAGCTTCCAGGAGTAGCAATTTTAATTAAGCCAAAGAAAGTAATTATTGTTTATCAGACCATAAGACAAGATGTATTAGAGCCTTAATAGTCATTTTATTAGATTCTTTTTAAATGGTGTAAGATGAAAGTGCCTGAGTTTTAATTTTGGCTCACCACTCAGTACCTGTGTGACCTTGGACAAGCTTCTAATCTATGTGAGGTTTAGTAACCTCATCTTTAAAATGGAGATTATAATACTTACCTGGCAGGGTTATTGTAAGAATTAAATGGGGTAATGCATATAAAGCACTTTGTATAATAACAATACATATTAACCTCTTAATAACAATTATTATTAAATATTTTTTAAAATATCAAGTGCTTTCATGGGTATATACATACATATGTCAGAACTTATCGAATTGTATACAGATATGCATAGTCTGTTACAAGCCTGCTATACTTAATAAAGCAGTACTCAGTGCTGTTAATACATACATTTATATCTTCATATTACGTATTGTAATGATTTTATTCAATGCTAGTTCCCAGCAGCATTCCCAAACCTGCATACAATTAATTATACTGGTGTCTTGTTAGGATAATGACAAGCTTGAGATATGATTTTTTAAAAACTTTCTTATATTAATGTTCTTTTTCAAACACAAGGGAATTGTGTTTTATAAGCTGATTGAAAAAAAGAGATACAAACAGTAAAGCTATAGTTTCAGATTTGTTCACTTGTATTACTCTGTGTCACATGCAGGACAAGGAGCCTGCCATTGACTTAACCATATCACCTTGGTGACATGTTAAGATCATAGCCCATTAGAGCTAGAAGGAATCTGAGAAATCATTTGGTAGGTTGCCTTCATATTTTACAGAAGGAGATATTAAGACTCCTGGTGACTGACTCAAGATCCCATAACTCAGATCTTCTAAATTCCAGTCTAGTACTCTTAAAAGGTCTTAGTCTCTGCCATTAATAATTAGGAAGAAAGACAGACTGCAAACATGTATTTGGGAGAGAGTTAAAATTTGGCAACAAAATAAAAAATACTTTGAAGGACTAATTCATATTTTTAACGAAAGCAGTATTAAAAAGAGCCTTATAAACACCGAGGGTCAAGCTTAAAATAATGGTACTAACAACTTATCAGAGATAGCAAGTGATCTCTCATGATGGTTTACAGTTTTCTTTTGCATATTGTCTTAATATTTTATTTTAATATGTTTATTAAGAAAACGTATGCTTTGTTAATTATATGAGGAAACATTAAAAAGATTCTAAAATTTCACAGAAGGAAGTACTTCTTTGGCTTCTCTGTTCTTTCAAATATTATTATTATTCATGAAAATTAGTTGCATCTGTACATATTGTATGGTTTAACAGTTCACAACTTTTTGGTCTCAGGATCCCTTTGTACTTATAAAGAAATCATCAAAGACCTCAAAGAATATATTCACTGACATTCACCATTTTGAAAATTAATATTGAGAAAATATAAATATTTAATTAAGATAATAAAACTAGTACATGTCAATATAAACAGCATTTTTATGAGAAGTATTTATATTTTCTAAAAATTTAGTGAATAATAGTAATAGTAATAATGGTACTAACAACTTATCAATGTATCAACTTAACAATGTATGCTAGACATTTTCTCTTTGTTTTACCCATGTTAGCTCAATCTTATTATCCCTATCCTGTGGGGAAGCTACTGATCTAATACTGTTGCTATTTAGGTATCATTAGGATAGTGGAGGGTTTTTTCCTTTGGGTTTTTTTTTTTCTTTTCATTTGTTCTGTTGATGTATGTTTATCGTCTGCCTAAGACATTATTCAAAGTATCTTTTAAAGGCTTGGTTATATGGGCTTTCAACACTTATAATTGTGAGATCATACCTCTAGGAATAATCATGAAGTTGATAGTAAATATTCTTGTCGTCTTTATTAACCAATTCTGAGAGGTGAACTCCATAAGTACCTGAGGCATCATTGACTGGGGTTATTTCAAGCTAATTTGTCTTTCCCAGTGTATTGAAAATAAAGCATTTGAGGAAGCACCCTGTAATAGGAGAACTTTTGCAAATGCTCAAATATAAGGCAGCTTCCTATTTTCTGAGAGATCATTTTAGGTAAAATCAAAATTTATATTTTGGTATATTTTTGGTATATAAATGTCTTCTGGAATTTTTTGATTCTGCGTCTCACCTACGATTTTGTTTTTCTACCCTTAGTGCCCAGGGAGTTAGGAAATGAGGTGGTATTTTACTAATCAAACACATGCTAGGGGGAAAAGTGTGTATGATTTGCCTTCTTTTTTGCTTGTTACCATTTCCTAGAGCCATAGTCTATTACCAAGTCTAATAAGAATTAGCCTTAACTACTGTAACGTCTCATGTGTGGAAAATTTTCAGATTTTTCGAAGACTTCCTGATAATGTAATACCTAGGCTACTAGAGTGAGCTTTCTAATCTAGCTTCAGAAATAATAGAAAATGTTCAAAAAGTAAACTCTTTTTGTGAAACATGGCTACATTTTATTTACAAGTGATGGATTCTACTTTTTGCAGATGTGTCTTGCTGAATCAGGGCTCTCTTATCCTTGCCATCGACTTACAGTGGGAAGAAGATCTTCACCTGCACAGACTCGGGAGCAGTCAGAAGAAGTAAGCCTTGTTGCTAGCTTTTTATTGAGCAGAAGGCCTATCCTCCACTCACCTGCCCACTTCCTATTCTTTTTTATCTGCCACAGCAATGAATAGATAAAATTAATGTAGCATGAATGAAGTCTCAGTAAATTCTTGAAGGCAGAAACTTTCCATGCTAGGTTATTACTAATGTGCTCCTTCTTGTTCTGTTAGTTTCATGTTTCAGCCAACAGAATTCAGGCAGATTGGTTGAGTTGATTTTTACTTAGAACTGCCAGGTTAACAAAGGGATTTTCTTTGCTGCTATGCAGTTATATGACTGTGTATTTGAGTACATTTATTAGGATTGATCCTGGAGGTTCTTTAACTCTTGGATTGGAGTTCTATGACCCAGACACTGCTTGATATAAGAAAATAAAGATGAATAACACTGTACCTATACCAAAGTGCTCAGAGTCAAGGGTGATAGGTAGTAAACTAATAATGACAACATAATGTAAAAAATGAATTGATAGCAGTGCACACAAGGATGCTGTAGACACAAAGAAGAGGGGCAGAAAATATTGAACGTTTGTGTATGTGTTTTGCCTATTTGTATCTATGTGGGCCTGAAGAATGTTAAAAAACAATATTTTAATTCTCTCCCATGGCTACAAATAGCACTTTCATGCTCAACTCTGACGTGGTTATAAGGAAATGAGAAAGAGAGGATGTTATTTGGATGTTACAATTTATTCATTTAGGAAATAATTATTGAGCTCTTGCTATGTGCTAGGAAAAGTCATCACCATGATTCAAAAAGTGTTATGCAGCAGAGGTCATAACTAAATAGCACAGAAAAACTTTATTTAAACTAGTATTTTTTAGAATAGAGCATGATTCGGGTATTTAAAAGCTTGGGCTAGTCTAATAAAACCTTTTCCCACTTACATTCTATACAAAATGTGGTTGCTCATTTTTATTTAAACTGACTATATAATTTTGGACATCTACTGTGGAGGCTGCCATAGGACTTCTCCAGCCATCTTCTGAATATGTAACTATATCACTTAAATATGTGAAAGAGAAGTGAAGCTGCATAAACAGAGTTCTAATCTTTGACCATCCCATGAAAATGATAATTTGCCACTCTGGTTTTTAACATTTTTTTTAGAAACCACGAGAAAGAAACTTTTTCCCTTAGTACAGATATTACTGTACTATATTGTACTATACTGTACTTGGGCCTCCAGAACTGTTAATTTCTTTAAAAAGACCACACTATTTTTTCCAGTACTTTATCTTACTAGTCCTTGTGAAAGAAAAATGAGTGTAAGTTTCACTCTTTGGCAGAAATTGCCAGAAATAGTTTAGTGAAATATTTCTTTATAATGCTTGAGTCTATTTTTAATGGCTGTAGTAGGTCATGCTTCAAACTCTTCAGTGGATAACCAATATTAAAAGGTTCCCAACTAGCTCCAACCAAAATTTTTAATTATGCTATGCCTTGAGAGGTTATAGGTAACTTCTTTACTCATTTATTCTCTTCTCTAACCCTCACCATTATGTATGTTATTTGGATGGTCGCATCAGCAGAGAGAAGTCAATTCCGTACAGTGAGAAGTAGTGTTTGTGAAGCTCACACCCTCTTATGTTAATCAGAGAGAAGGGTAGAGGGGGATTAGGAGTCCTAGCCAAACTGTAACAATCACAACCTTAGTAATTCTTTAAAAGTAATTCCTTAAAAATCTCACTATCTGGAATGAGCTCATATTTTTCCTTCCTTCGCTAATTTGTAAATACCACCTCCTCTAGGAGGATGGTGAGAAATGGGAAAGAAGCTGTAATTTAGTTTTTATGTTATTATAGAAATATAAAGCTGGAAGGGATTTTTGAGATCATTTGACCCAACCTACACCTTCATCCACCCCTCTTTTATCCATTCAAATCTCATTCATTTAAACTTTTATTTAATGTATTCTAAGTGCCTAACCTTAGGACCATAGTCCCTATGCTGAAAGAGCTCACTGTCTTATATAAGAATCTCCCCAAAATGTCTCCAATGACAGGGTTTGGCCCTTTTTAGTTTCGTTGTTGTGCAGCTCTTTCTGTTGATAGCTTCCTTATATTATGTTGAAATATATGTACTTATAACTTCAACCCAGTGGTTCCACTGCTTTCTTCTGGTTCTACTCTTCTCCTACATGACTTCACGTATTTCAAGACAATCACCATTTTGCTATTGACTTTCTTTTTTATTCATTTAGTTTTAAAAATTTAAATTTTTTTTTTATTTCAGCATATTATGGGGGTACAGATGTTTAGGTTACGTATGTTGCCCTTGTCCCCCCTCACCCCCAAGTCCGAGCTTCAGGCGTGTCCATCCCCCAGATGGTGTGCATCACACTTTGTGTATGCATATACCTGTCCCCTGCTCCACCCTCCCCCCTGCCCGACATCTAATAAATGTTATTCTTATATGTGCACTTATGTGTTGATCAGTTAATACCAATTTGATGGTGAGTACATGTGGTGCTTGTTTTTCCATTCTTGGGATACTTCACTTAGTAGAATGTGTTCCAG
>CAUYSK010027034.1:0-10766 GCA_963575035.1 Avahi laniger | reverse complement strand
GAAACAGTCTGAAAGATCTTTCGATCTCACTGTGCCTTTCCTTTCTGGTTCGCACACAGTCTGCTAGGCAGGAATAGCTGGAGGGTTGATAAACGGAGCCAGGGAAGTGGCCTCCCTGATGGGAGATGGCATCGTGGCTGGTGACGGGATCCACTTTGTGGTGGGACACATTTAACGCAAGATACAATTGGTCCAAGCTTTCAAAGGTGTCTGCGTAAACCGAAGCTGGGTTCCATCCTTATCAATGCCTAACATTCAGGTTTTCTCTGCCTTTTTCCTTATAGTTATATTGGTAGGAAGAGGATGCAAGTAAAAGAGCCAGAGAAAGCGGTGCCCAACGTGGTAAACCTGGTCGAGGCTGACTATTCCTACTGGACCCTGGGCTACGTCATCTCTCTGGAAGGAGCACAGAAGCTGGTTGGAGCTGACCCTTTTGGGAAGATGCTGCCAGTGGATGAGTTTCTGCCAATCATGTACAACAAGCACCCTGTGTGAGTCTCCCTGCACCGCCGCCCTGTCGCCTGGTGCAGCCTCTTCATGAATTATGCTACTCAGTTTCTGATAGTCCTTGGTATTTTCTAACGTCTTCCTCAGTGATCTTTCCATAGTCATGAGCAAGAAAGGCTGACTCAAGTGAGTTTCCCTTGTACAGATGGGGAAGATGAGGCAGAGGTGGGGAGTGTCTTGCCTGGGGGTTCTTTACCATATCTAGTTGGTCGTTGAACTGAACATAGTCTGGTTGGTCCCCTCATTGTCTTTGCTCTTCGTACCTCCATAACCTCATCCACCTCAAGGTGAAGGTCGTCTACCTGAGCATCTCGAAACCTCCAGTTCCTTTGGCTCAAGTCATCATGTATAGTGATGGCTGGGCCGTGGCATCCATCCTTGCAGAGTTCACAATATGGTCAGAAACCCACACTCAGGAACAAATCATCTTGACATATTATGATGCCAGCCATCACAGAGATGTGTGAGAGGTTCAGGGGGTGTGGACGCGACACCCGAGCAAGGCATCGTGGAGGGAGGCAATGCGGCATTCAGGGTTCCCATAGCCCAGGAGCGTACTCCAATCTAGCACTTACCAACAGGTGTGGTTACTGAAGGTTTACCTGTCAGTCTCCCTGATAAACTAGGAGCCCTTTGAGGCAGGAATAGTCTTGCACTCTGTGTCCTTAGAGCCTCGTACAAACCTCACATCATAGCTGCTGTTCAATCAATGATTCCAAAATTCATCAATGGAGCCAGAGCCCAGGTTCTAACCTCGGCTCCTTCTCTCAGCTGCTGGGTGAGCTCTTCACTAGATGGTCTTCATTTCAGCTGTGGAGATTTCCTATGCTGCATCTTGTTCATTCTGTCTCCTGTCCTCAGTAAAAATGGAGCTCCTTGCACTCTTTCATACAATGTATTAGAGACTGACTTCATTTCTGTGTCCTGGCAGAAACTTGGGGATCAAGCCATTATCCCCTAAAGAGAAGGGAAATTAATACTTATGGTGCACTCACAAGGCCTAGGAGCTGTCCAGATGTCACCTTGTTTAATCTACACAGGAGCCCTGGGAGGGAGGCTGTTGTCCCTCACCTTTACCCTTGCTGGAGCCCGAATGGTGCCCACGGGGCAGAATGCAGAGCCAAGCTGGCCTTCTCCAAGCCCCATTGTGTCACTTACCCCATTATTGATCCAGGAACCGGGCATTTTTGTAAAGTGATCACATTTATTTATCATATGATCCAACAGAGCTTAATTTTTAACTTTCAGAGGAACACCTGAAATTCATCCTTTAAACTTGTCTATCCAAAAAAACCAGAAATATCCTGACCTTTTTGCCTGCTTGTTTGAGCAGATCTTCTGAAAGCTTTTCAAGAGACCTTTATTGTGTTTGTAGACTGAAGTTCTTCACAGAGAACACAACTTAAAAAATAATGAAAGGAATCTATGACCATTCAAGAGACAGAAGCAAGCAGGGCCTCTCCCCTCCTTCTCCCTGTTTCTTGGGCCTCCGGCACCCTCATGCCCTGTGCTCCTCTTGTTTCCAGAGCCGAGTACAAGGAGTACTATGAATCCAGGGATCTGAAAGCCTTCTCTGCAGAGCCTTTGCTCATCTACCCCACACACTACACGGGCCAGCCAGGATACCTGAGTGACACAGAGACCTCGACCATCTGGGACAATGAGACAGTGGCCACCGACTGGGACAGGACACATTCCTGGAAGTCCAGCAAGCAAGGTCGCATCCACAGCAACGCCAAGAACACAGAGGCGCTGCCGCCACCAACCTCTGTGGACACTGTGCCTTCGAGGGATGAGCTATGAAGGCTCCCCGGGAGCGTGACCCACCTTGGTTCATCACCCTTTGGTTTCTCTAAAGGGCTGTTCATCTGTTTGCCTCCATTTTTTGTTTGTTTTTTTTTTTTAAGTGGTCATATTCATCCAGCCAAAGTGGTCTGATGTGATAGACCAAAGTTAATGTTATTTTCAACAGTGGAGGGGAATAGAGAATTTAAGCCCGCATTTCCTAGAATGGCTAAAAGATAGGCTTTGTGGAAACCATTAAGATAAACTTCAGTCCAGACACCTAATTCTTCAGCTCACTGCCCACATGATTCTGCTTCCACTGCTTCCCATGGGAAGGTTGGACAACGTGACTCAGAGTCTTGCCCGAGAGCAGGCGGTCACCAAGCTGTCACCTCAGTAACTAGGTAGTCACGGCAGCCCAGCCAACTGGACCATGTTTACTGGTCTGGTTGGGTTTCATTGTATGTGGCAGATGTGACCTTGAAAACTCAAGCCAACTGGACAAACTTTATTGGTCTAATTGGCTTCATTTTATGTGACCTTGAAAACTTGTGTATATGACAAGTTTGAGGGAGAATCAAATCATTTGAAATCATATTAATTGGGCTTTTTATTTAAAGAAATTCTGTCATGAGCCTTATTGCAAAGTAGATTTTTTGTCTTAGTCCTCAGTACCCAGTAGGGATGGGCATCTGTGTCTGGCTGAGACTTGACCACCGTGGCAATTGGAGCTCTCATGAAGAGCTGTCAGTTTGCCATGCAGATGTGACTTAGTAGATCTCTGATGGTTTGTGTAGATATCTGAGGAAAAAAGAACTTTTGGCCTTCTTTATTGTGGCCACTTGAGTGAGGATGCTCTATTTATAAAGATAAATGTAATATATAAAGGGTGGGGGCTGGTGTGTACCTCCTGCCCTGCCCCTGGGGTTCATGTCACACTCTTTGCTCCATCTCTTGCCTGGGAACGAACCACAGGTGTGAGTTTTATGAGTTGAGTCACTGTTGAGACACAGAGCACATTTTCAGGCCAGCAAGTATCTTTGCCGGGATTTTTCATTATATTTTGAATTATTTATTTTACAAATCGTTGGGAAAACATTGTCTGTAAGACAAAGCAAAGAAATGGATGCTGCAAGCTTTCACCACACTCTGGGAAGTGGTCGGTGTAGACAATCTGATTCTCTTTAGTTTCCCAGCCTGGCTCTTGCAGAGAGGCCTGTTGATGGGCAATTCTAATGATCTGGAAACAAATGATTCTCCATCTAAGGTGCGAAACATGGTCAGAAAGAGTGGGCTGGTCAACTGATTTAGGGCAACAACCCGGGCAGCTCTCAGAGTCAGAATCCTGGGAGGATGCCCCTTCTCAAAAGATGTTCCCTGAGACTCCTTTCTGCTTTCTTCGTAGATTGGTTTTACGTAAAACGCAGAGTTGGACTACATGATCTCTTCCCACTCCGCAATCTAGCATCCTAGGATCTCTCGTGATGGTTTGCCTCAGGTTTATGTTCTCACACCCTCAAGCTGTAAAACGTGGCCTCCAGAAACACCCTCCCAGGCATCCCGAACAAGCACCTGTCTTCCTCGATAGCCATGCACCGTTGCAGCCACGTGGTGGGTGCCATGTGGGCCCAACAACCTGAGCTTCACACTTCAACAAGTGGAGAGGGCCCTTTGCAGCAGAGCTGTGGGTAGGGGGTGCTGCGTGTGCAAGCTTAGTGCTCCCCGGGAGAGGGTCCCCCAGCTCAGGGCAGCGAGGCAGCTTGCCATCCACCCAACACCAGCCTTGGCCTTCCCAATTCATTGTTGATATTCTTCTATATTGACTAGGAAGCCAGAGATTAAGAAAAGGGGTCTCATCCAACTTGAGTTTTTACTGCTTAGACGTAACTGTCAGAGCTTGACTCTTTTTTTTCTAGAAAAACAGAAAGAGCATCTGGAGAGCTAGTGAAAAATCCTTAGGTGATTCCTAAGATTTCTTTGGGTGTTTGGTATCTTGTTTGCATATTTGAGTGTGTGCAAGTGTGCATGGCTTTAATGAATTTTTGTTAATGAGGTGGGAGGTGGCTGGGGTGTTGGGAGGTGAAGGAAGATTGAGTTGATTTTGTGTTGTTTTGTTTAATTTTTTTCCCTGTCAGCTGGTCTGATAGGTTTAAGAATTCTCGTTCTTAAGAGACAGTGGACTCAAACTGTAGAATTTTAGATTAGGACTGTTCTACTGTGAATAAAGTTCTGGCTCTGTTAGCCCAGACTTTGTTTCTCCCTGCTGAGGTCTGGAATTCCAAGCAATGTTCTTTGCCTGTGAACACTGTGAGCTACAGATCTAGCATTTCTTTTAACAAGTTGTCTTTTCAGCAACTCAGAGGTTCCTTGACCTCATTGTCCTGTTTCCCTTCCAGTCTTAAGCCAAGACATTTGATCTTCACAGTGTCACGTGAGGCCTTCAGTAAGAGGCCTTTGCTGCCACCTGCTCTCTGCCTCTGGAGGTATAACTGTGCCTGGATTCCTCTGGGGATCCAGGGTGGGATCTTCTGGACAGACAACCCCAACTTCAGCAGCGCTGGTGCTGCTGTGTGTGGACTGAGCTCCTATGAATTGCAAAGGACACGCCGCACGGGCCTTGCTTTGGGTTCACTCTGGCCTGCTGCAGAAACTCTGGAAAACAAGAAAGAGCTGACATCCAGCACCCTACGTTGTCTGCCTTGCTGTGCTGTTTCAGGGCAGGGAAGTGATAAACTACTTGCCTTCTGGAGCTCTTTGTGAAAAATTAAAAAAAAAACTTAGCTCAAAGTTATGATTGTTCATTGGTTCCTCAAACACTGATTGATGGCCACTGCCAAGATTCCCAGGTCTGATCTGGATCAGGGAGGGATGCCGGAGGCCAGAGATGACCATCGCTGCTGTGTCATCCTCGTGGCAAAGTAGGGGAGGGCAGTCGCTGTCCTTCTGTGTAGACTGATGGGTTCTCACATACAGAAAGACACAAGGGGTCCCTAGAAGGGTGTGGAGGGAGGTATCCATCTTGCATTTTGTGCTATCGGTCAGTCTACACATTCACCAAAAGATACTGAAATACTTATTCAAGGCCAAAGAGCCTTTTCCTGGGGAAAACAACAACAACAACAAAAAGAGAATCCTTGTTGGCCTCAGTGACCTTAGAATTTCAGATCAAGCTTCCCCCGAATCTCAGACACCACGCTGTGAGCGCTACTCTGTGTCAGGCCTTGTGCTGGGCACCGAGATGCTCAGGGGACTAGGTAATGCTCCTGCTGCTGGGGGATCCCCAGTCCAGTGGAGCAACATGAGCAGGAAGCTGCAGGACAGAAAGGCTCTCGCTGTAGGACCCCCGAGAACCTGGCTCTGCCCAGGAGGACTGTTGGGGCAGCTTTGCTGGGGAGGTGACATTTGGCTTGGGTTTTGGAGGATGGATAGGAGTTCAGAAGAGGGAGGAGGGTTGGGCACTGTGGGTGGGAATGGCTTCCAGACACTGGGAAAGCAGGACCGCAGAAGGACCTGTGCGGGAGTGATGGGAACGCAGGAGGACAGAAGTGGGAATAGGAGGTGCGTGCTGGGTGCTAACAGGAGGCAGGACTGAGATGCGATGATGAGATAAGTTGGCCACTGGCCCTCTCTGGGCTATCTTACCACAAACACGGAGGCCAATGTCTCTGGGAGGATTCTAGATTTGGTTACTTTCTTGGCAGATAATGCAGAGGTTTCCAGTAGAATGTTGGTGTCTAAAACAAGAAATGTTCCCATTCAGCTACAAACTTGGGAGTCTTATGGTTTTCACTTATGGTTGGAGAAAAATCCCTCCAACTACGAACTGTAAAATAAAGATGAGTCCTCCCAGGAGTTTTCTATCAGGTACTTTTGAATTAATCAGATGGGGAAAGAAATGATCCAGAAGAAATCTCCGTGACTGACAAGAAATTAACTTACTAAGGCATTAAATATGACAAAGTAAAGTTAAAAATGAACCTGGTCATTTGAGAAGAAAATAGCATGTAATGTTGACATATTCAGAAAACTAAGAGCAGGCAGCTTTGGAAATAATCATTACACCCATGTTAGGTTTGGAGATGTTTATTATTCCAGGGAGAACCTGCCTCCCTCAGATGCCCTGATTCCCGTGGCAAGGGAGGGAGGCCTGAGGAGAGGCCGGGCGTGTGAGGGGCCTTCCTGTGAGCCGCGGGGGGCAGCCCCAAGTCAGCACAGGGTGGCCGAGACAGGACGGAAGGTTTGCCCAGGGGTAGACAAGGGATCCTTTTTTGCCTGCTTGGAGAAGAGAGAAGTAATGATAGCGGGTTTTGGTACATTATGTTACAAAAGATTACATGGAAAATGGAGCCCTCCTCTTATCACAGGGACAGAACAAGAGCAATTTAGGTGAGCTCTCAGGAAGAATTTATTGCCAGAATTGTTAGACACTGAATGGGCTTCCAAGGCAAGTGGTAGAATGGCTCCATTAAAATTTGTTGTTGGACAGGAGAATGGCTTCTTCTTCTGTAAATGACCTGAAATGGCCTAGTTTGTTGTTTTTGGTTTTTGGTTTTTGTTTTTTTGCTTCCACCCATAGAAGCGTTAATACTTGCGATGAGCTTTGCCTGCATTGCTCCTGTGACCTGAGCTGGGTTGCTCCCAGCCGCCCTCCCATCTGCCCTCAAAAAGGATGGAAAGAATGAAGAGTCGTCTCTAAGGACTGGTTTCTCTTTATTTTTAATTTACTGGGTTTATTTTTGTGCCCCTCCCTGTAGCTCTTTCAGCTTGGCTTCCTCTGGAATGGGTGTTTTAATAAAATCACCCTGTCTGAGCAGTTTTGAGGCTTGCAGAGCACCTGCTTAGGGCCCCCGTGGGTGCAGAGAGGACTCCTCTGGACTCTTCCCACGCTGGGTGCGGCCAGACAGATGTCTGGGCTCTTACTTCCGGGGGAATTTGATTTTCAGAGTGGAATCTCTATTCTTCAGAGAAGCTTAGAAAATAATCAGTAACAAAGTGTCGTGTCCCAAAAGGAAATTAAAAGTTTGGAGCAGACCCTCAGACGTGAGTTGAGTTGTCCAAGTGTTGTGGTCTGAAGGATTTCAACTGTTTTTTAAAAATACCGGCATGAATTGTGAAGATTTGAAGATGGTATTATTGCCCGGGCTGGGCACAGGAGGGGAAACTGTGCGCAGAGCTGGGTGCCAGGGGACACAGTGGCCAAGCCCTTTGAGAATTTGAGGGCGAGGGGAGAGGCAGCTTCCAGAGCGCCACACCCAGAGCCAAATGATGCTGCTCAGCGCTGAGTCCAGGAGAGAAATGCAAGGACAGGGAGAAGGGACCATTTCAAGCCCACCAGTGGAGACAGTGATGCCGACGCCCCCGCCAGAGAAGAGGAGAGGGGACCAGAGGGGGCAATGGTAGGAGGGAGGCTTACGATGGAAGTGGTGGCAGTCTGGACCTTAAAGTGACTATTTCATCCTTTTAAGCCTGCCACAGCCGCAGCAGGAGAGAGACGGAGGTGGTGGGAGCTGCCCAGCCTACCGAGGAAAGGTGGGGTATGCAGTGCCCCGGCTGCCTGTGGAGTCGTCTCCGTGAGCCTCTTTGGATGTAGCCGTGGAATAAGCTGCAGGAGCCCTGGACGCCCTCCAGCGCCGTGAGCCAGCCTCTCCCCAAGCAGCAGCCGGCTTGGGTTCTCCCAGGATGCTGCTCCCCACGCCAGAGCCCCACCGCCAGGAGTGTCACATCTGGACGGTTTGGCTCAGCCCGGGAGGGGGCCAGAGGGCTTCCCTGAAGACAGAACTTCCCTTAGGCCAGAAGCGTCCCAGGAATAACAGCAGCTAACGCATGCGCCAAAGTAGAAAGCGCTTTCTCTACGAGTGCTGCGCAATTTCATACTGCGTGAACCTCAAGAGGTGGGAATTATTATTAATCCCTACTTTTCAGATAAGGCAATGGCTAAGTTAGGTAACTTGCCTCAGTGATTAAGTGGCCTGGGAGTCACACCTAGGTAGTCGGGCCAGAGCCTACCCACAGCAAACTGCAAACTGCACCCTCTTCAAAGCTTCTCGGGGATAATCTGTCCCGTTTCTTGTTTTCTCACTAACGTCTAATGTCTCTCTCCCTTTCTCTCTCTCTCTCTCTTTCACTCACACACACACACACACAGAGCCTGATTTATAAAGGAGCTTGCAGCTCCAGCCCCTAGCTACCTCCCACCAGTGCGTTCTCCCGTTGATTATTCAGCTGATCTTGCTGCAAATTCTCAGCTGACGTTCTGTGGGAGGCGTGGATGTTAGATACTATATAAACGAGGATCAGAAACGGATGTTGGGGGCAAGCTAACAGTCTCGTTTAGGATGCTTCTTCCATTTCAAAACTAGCACCTTGATTTTTTTTTTTTATATGGCAGGAACAATTCAGAAAGTTTAAATCATTTACTGTCCCTTTAAAAAAAAAAACAAAACTTGATTTACTGGTACCCCTTTTCATTCTTGTGTAAAAATTGGAACTCTAACATAAAATATTGCTTTAGTATTAAACAATGGTGGGAATGAAAATGGTTTCTTCCGAGAAACCTGTGATAAAGCAATTGGATACTGGCTCCAGACAGGCTCAGCTGGAGGTCCCAGTGGTACCCACGCCCCATCATTAACTCCTCCATCCGAGCTGGGAGGCTCTCCCCCTGCACCCACTCCATGGGATGGCCAAGTCTACGGATCAGAAACGATTCCAATCCCCGCTGGGGGCCTGACTCACAATAATCCTAATCTTTATGGTCCTGTTTCGCCATCTGTGAGATGGAAATAATGCTCAGCGTAACAGGTAGCTGTGCTCTGACCAGCCGCAGATAGTTCCTTGGAGACTTCGAAGAACCAACCAGATGCCCACGTGACCAGGACTCGTGTGAATGCACGTGATTGGAAGGCTGGGGATACAGCCCGCCGTCGCAGGGCTTCTCTCCAGCCCCACGAGGCTGTGGAGGAGTGTCCTGCAGGAAAGCCCGCCTGAGGCAGCGCAGGGCCCAGTGTGACGTGCACGGGGTGGAGTCTGATCACTCGGAGTTCTGTCCCCAGCCCGGAGCAACTCCTCTGGGCCTCAGCCCTGAATCCGTACTCTGAGGCCATGGACTACATGATTTGTAACGTGCCTTCAACCTCCTAATATCGCATAATTGGATTCCTCAAACTGTGAAATAAGCAAATCGTTTCCACACAGGTTTCTGGGTAGAGATGTTGAGAAACCACATCCAATAATGGTTTCCAAATTCTGACTCTGTAATAATTACATTTGCCCGGCTCCTACTTGATCTGGTGGTTTATGTGTAAACACTTTAAATTTCCTAGATTTTTATTTTTTTTAACTTGACATACAACTACATCTGTAAAATAGCTCCTAGCTTTGTCAAAGTAGGGATCACATTGGTGGTGAGTTGATTGCATGCTAAAAATTAAAGTTAAATTTAGGCCAGGTGCAATGGCTCACATCTGTAATCCCAGCCTTTTGGGAGGCTTAGGTGGGATGATTGCTGGCCGTATCCCTACAAAAATTTAAAAATTAGCCAGTGGGCATGGTGGCACATACTTGTAGTCCCAGCTACTTGGGAGGCTGAGACAGTAGGATTGCTTAAGGCCAGGAGTTTGAGGTTGCAGTGAGCTATGATCACACTGCACTCCAGTCTGGGCAACAGAGTGAGATCCTGTCTTTAAAAAAAAATTGATCAAGGCTAATTTTAAAAAAATTAAATTTACTACTCTGAGCATCTCTCTTTCTTCAGCTCTTCCTGTTTAGCCCCATCTCAAGTCCTCACTGCCATCTCTTCCAAACACTGTTTCTGATGACTGCGGAAAGATGCACAAAGCTGTGTGCCCTCGGGAGAAGACAGTGTCCCTCTGTGGCAGGAATGGTGCTCATCAACCCCCCCAGGTGTTCTGTATTTCCCATCTCCCAGCACTTAGGTCAGGGCCAGGAGCTGCCCAGTGGACTGTGAACAGAACTGAAACGTGTCGCTTTGGTCTCAAGCAGTTAGAAACAGTGGTGAGTTCTCCATACTGTCTTTACCATAATGGTGACTTGAAGGAAAAACCTGCAACGGCAGAGCCGCAAAATGGAAGCCACTGTGGAGGGAACACTCAGGAGAGTTGCCTGACACTGTCACATGAATGAAAAAATAAAACTCTGTCTTGAGTTACTGAGATGTCTTGGTTTGTTACTTCAGCATAGCCTACCTACCCTTATACATCCCTTCCAAAGGTATTTGATTTTAAGAGCGATTCTAGGGGAAACAGTAACTCAAAACACAACCAAAAAAGCATCTCCTGGCCGGGCGCGGTGGCTCATGCCTGTAATCCTAGCTCTCTGGGAGGCCGAGGCGGGTGGATTGGTTGAGCTCAGGAGTTCGAAACCAGCCTAAGCAAAAGTGAGACCCCGTCTCTACTAAAAATAGAAAGAAATTAATCTAACTAAAAATATATAGAAAAAATTAGCCGGGCATGGTG
>CAUYSK010027030.1:0-11571 GCA_963575035.1 Avahi laniger | reverse complement strand
GAGGGCTGGGTGCATTCCGGAAAGGTTGGGGAAGTCCACATATGCAGATTAGGGTAGCTCAGTGTCCCAAGGCTGTCAGCACTAGTCCAGGGAGCTGCAAATGGCATTTCTTGTGGCTGCTTTGGGGCCAGTCAGTGGAGCGGGTGAGGTGATGAGCCATGGTGTGTCCTCCCAGCAGACAGACTGGACCGAGCCGTGGCTGGTGGGGCTTGCAGTCTTCCACCTGCTCTGCCTGCTCCTCACCTGTGTCTCCTCCCAGAGCTACCGACTGCAGGTTGGACATTTCCTGTGCCTCGGTGAGTAAACGGCTCCGACCACCGTGTGACGTGGAGTTGTGTGTGCACGTGTGTCTGTGCCCGTGTGTCTGTGCCTTCCCCACAGGTCGATGTTTCTGCAAGACCTCGCACCCCTTCTGCCTCGTGTTCACTTAGAATTTTAAGACACTCCCGATTTCACTGTTGGGAATGGTAAAGAAAAGTAGTTTTTGGATATTAAATTAGAAAGGAATCTGTGAGTACCTGGCATGCCAGGGAGGATGCTCAACACCAGGTATGTAGAGCAGAGTCTGGTTTTCTGAAATGCTGGCCTTTACAGGGTGCACACAAGAAGGAAGGTTCTGTGTGTCCAGAAGACGGTGCCCAGACGCGGTTAAAGTAAGGGCTCCCTGGCCTTAGAGGAGGGAGGGGTTGTGTGGTGTGGTGGAGGACGGCGGCTGCACAGATAAAGAAAGGCCTGGCGCACGGGGTGCAGCATGAGTAACGTGTTAATACAGGAGACCGAGAGCAGCGACTGGCCCTGGCGGCACCGGGAGACCTCGGGGGATGTGCCCGTGGGGGGCAGGGGGTGGCACTCTGCCATGCGGGGGCAGGGATAGGCAGGGTGATCAGGAGTCTGGGACCCCAGCCCCGGGACCATGCGCGGTTCTGGCGCTGAGCGCACGCAGAGGCCTGGCTGAGGGTCCGTTTGACTCCGAGGACTTTGGAAAGACACCGAGACTGAGCTTGGTGGTTAAAAATGCAACGCTGACTTCTGGCGAGTAGCCAGCTGGCTGCGTGGAGCAGGAGGGCTGAAGGAGAGGCTATTCAGGAGGGTGGGTGGAGCAGTTAAGTCCCGCGTGTGTAAGCGATGGCCTCTTCTTAGAGCAGCTCTCGGTCAGGTGTGCTCAGGGAACGAAGGGCAGACAGAGCAGGCATGGCCTCTTAGCCCCATGGAGCGTGGCGGGTGCACCAGCCTTCGGGGAGCAGTTGCAGACCCACCTAAGCTGTTACCAGCTGGGACAGGTGTTACAATCCAAAGTTGCAAGCACATTGAACCTGGTTCGAATCGTGGCAGTTGCCATTTAAACCGAGATACATGGGAATGAGCCGGCCACCAGCCTGTGACAAGAGAGCCGGAGTGAGTGCTCTGCGTGGGAGGGCGTGTGCAAAGGCCCTGCACAGGGGCCTCACCAGATGAGCTCATGGACTTGGAACAACTTCGCCGACTTGAGAGCTGTGCGGGGCCGGTGCCTTCTTGGGGGACGAGGGGCGACTGCCCTCACTCCGGCAGTGGGGACACTGCTCTGCGTGCCCTCGAGTTTCTCACGACTCCTTCAGCCCTCAGACCTCCCTCGCAGTCATCTTTACGAACGACGCACACAGGTTCTCCGACTCCCCCAGCTCCCAGCACATTCAGGCTCCCCAGGAATGGCGCTGGCGTCGCCCCTCCCCGCTACGCCTGCTTCCTGCCCTGGCTCCGTCCTCTTCCTCTCTCGGGCCCCACTCGGGCCCCCCTCTCGGTGCTCACCCGGTTTACTCTCCCTGATTTGGGTCAGAAAGAACGAAAGCGTTTGCTCCTGTGACTTAGCTGATAAATGAAAACCAGAAATTATCCCCCAGGTCTTAAATGTGCCAAGTCACACTGTTCCGTGCAGGCCAGTGTGTGAGCAGCTCGCGGCGCTGTCTCTCACGTCCGAGTGACAGCACTGCCTGTGAATGCACTCGAGAGCCTGGGCGGGTCCCCAGCCCTGTGCCCCAGAGGGCGGTGGTGCAGATGGACTTGGGACGGTGACGCCGTCAGCCCTGTCAGCTGCCGCGTCCTGTGCCACTGTTGCCCGTGGGTGTGTTCTCCCTCCTGCCTTTGCCTCCAAACCTCGGTGCTTTCCTGTCGGTTTTCCGTGAAGTCTCAGTCGCGGTCTCACACGGCAGCTCCGGAAACGTGAGGTCGGAAAGGGTTTAAGCTTGGTCTCGCGGCTCTTGGCGGTCTGCGTGTGTCGGATGGACCTAAACCGTGGCCGGTGTCGCGAGGACAGGCACCTTGCTCAGCGCAGCTGGGGAGCCCTGCGCTGTGAGGGCGAGGCCAGGTTCCCGCTAGGGCTCTGCTGCTGCCGCCTGGGCCGCGAGGCCGTGGACGTGTGGACCCTGGTGGTCTTGTGTGCTAAGTGGGTGGCCTGTCACCACAGGGTTGGAACATCTGCCTCGTGTCGTATCAGAAATAGAAATCGCGCCGCACATGGAACCCTCAGTAACCGTCACGGTAGCGCTGAGCATTCTACTGTAAGAACGTGTGGTCTTACTCTGTCACGACTGATGATCGCCCCTCCAAAGTTAACACGCGTTTCTGTCTTTTCAGTGCTCTTGGTCTATTGCGCAGAGTATATCAATGAAGTGGCCGCGATGAACTGGAGGTAACCGCTTCCTGCGCCGTGGGCTGGGGTGAGGAGCCGCCCTGCGGGAGGTGTCATGGGGGCCTCGCAGGGAGACGCGGACGCTGCAGCGCCCCGTGTCATGGGTTCAGGAGCTTTGCCAGCCGTCACGAGGACGGGACGCTCTTGGCTGTGCACACGGCCGTGCCGGGCTGGGCGACGTGGTAACGACATAGTGAGGGAGAGCAGAATGGGCCGGTTAAGGGAGTTTTGGTTTCAGAATAAATAAGGCGGCACTTTAGGGAGAGCTCAGTGCACGCAGTGTTCAAAGTGGGCCGGTGCCCTCCCTGGACGGCTGCGTGGACTCCTGCTCCCAGGACACCCTCTGACCGGACGTCCCGGCAGGGGCCGGCTGCCTGCGCAGTGGCCATGGGCCCTGCGGTTGGCGCCTGCCTCCCTCCCGCAGCCCAGCATCCACTTCACCGCACCCCCGGCCCTCCCTGGACCCCGTGGCAGAGGTCCTGGCTTCCCTCCTGCTCGCTTTTCCTTCTCTCCCCGCCCCACACGACCCCTCCCCCTGCACCCCCAGCTCGTCTGTGCTCAGCTAACAGAGCAGAAAGGGACGTCCGAGGCATCCTTCCTGATCACGCTCCCCTCCCGCCACACGGCCTGCCGACCCTCGCGGACGTGGCCATGGGCCCACCCTTCCTCTGCGCCGTCCCCCAACTGAGCCTCACGCTTGCCCCGCTCCTCAGTGGGACCAGATGGACTCTGGATCCTTCCTTGGCTCCTTCTTGCCGGGTGCTTGTGAGGCAGAAGGCCCTTGTCCTTGGCCCAGTGATCTCCACGTCCACCCACGATTCCTCCTCCGTCCTCCCTGTGCTTGGGCTTATCAGGAAGGTGACAGACGTCCCCCTCCCTGCGGTCTCCAGGGGGCCATGCTGCCCTGCCCCGTCACGCCTGAGTTGCCGGGTGTCAGAGGTGCCTAGACTGCACCTGGGTTGTGTGATGAGCATCTTGCAGTTAACATGTTGCAAGCTGACTCCTCCGCGCCCCCCAGAGTGTCTGCTCCATCCATGTGACGTGGCGGCTCCCTGCGTTTCCTAGGGCAGAGGTGTCACGTCCCTGTGCTCTCTGGAGCATCCCGTCTGTCACCTTTACAACAAACCAGGCACCTGCCTGTCCCCGTCCTCGCCCACCTGGTCACCGTCCTTGTGACACTGGCCCTCGGGCATCCTGATGGGACTGCCCAGTGACAGTCCAGTGTCCCCAGGTCACTCAGGGCTAACGCGGAGTCCTGCGGTGATGCGCCCGGCCCTCGGGGACTGGCTCGTTGTTGTCCCTACTGGCTCTGTCCCATCAGCCACCGCTGCTGCCCCTCCAGCCCCCACATGGCCTCCCCTCCCTACCCCCCGGACGCGAGCTCGACAGAGCGGGGACTTTGTCTTTCCACTGCCGTAACGCAGTGCCCACGGCTGCTGCAGCTGGGTGAGTGGATGGTTACTCGTTGCCGGCTGTTCTGCCCGTTTCCTGCGCTGGCTGCTTAGCGAGGCCTGAGTACAGTCCTGTCTCTGCCGCCTGCCGGCCCTGCTGGGAAGTGGAAGGGAAATGGAGGTGGAAGGGAAGTGGAGGTGGAAGTGGAAGGGAAATGGAAGTGGAGGTCCAGGTCCTTTCACCTTTCCAGGTCTCTTCTCCCGTGGAGACGATGGTGCCTGGCGGTGCCGGGGCTGAGTTCAGGGTGCCAGGCACGCAGGTGCAGTGTGGGCCGGAGCAGCTGCGAGTCACACTTGCAGGACGCGCTGCGGCGACTGCACAGGTCCTGAGCACGTCAGGGCGCTAGCGTCTTGTCACTAACGTCATGGCCGCTGTAACCCAGGGGACCCTTGCCCTAGGGAGTCCTCAGGTCACTGCTGCTCCCGCCAGCGCCCCCCGTCCCTGTCCCCGCTTCTTGTCCCGTGACCCATGTGTCTTTGTGACGAGCGTCGCACCTGGGACAAGCCAGTGGCGATGACACACTCTGAGGGCAGGTGTGGCGGTGGGGCCGGGCGGTTCCGCCTCACCGACAGGTAAGTAGAGAGCCTCGCTGGAAACTTGTTTTCTTGTTGTTTTTCCAAGTAATTTTTTGCTTTTTCTCAAAACAGGTTATTTTCAAAATACCAGTATTTTGACTCCAGGGGGATGTTCATTTCCATCGTGTTC
This sequence comes from Avahi laniger, assembly GCA_963575035.1. NCBI lineage: Eukaryota > Metazoa > Chordata > Mammalia > Primates > Indriidae > Avahi > Avahi laniger. The sequence continues at coordinate 6,749 of CAUYSK010027030.1, read as the reverse complement.
TCGGCGCCACTGCTGCTCAACGCCATGGTCATCGTGGTGCGTACCCCACACACCCTCGGCCCCGGGCCTGCTCTCGCGGCGCTTCCCCTTCTCAGCCGTCTCCACACGACCGTCCGCAGGTCCTGTGGGTGCGCCGGACGCTGGACGCGATGGCCGACTTGAAGCGTGCACAGGAGAGGAGGAGGGAGAAGAGGAGGAGGAGAAAGGAGGAGTGAGGAAGGGTGACGCCGTCGCTGCGTCCTGAGTGTGTCGGCTCCATCCCGTCCCCACCGTCCCGTGTCGAGTGCCGCGGTGCAGACGTCCTCCGCAGCCGACTCGTGGTCCGAGACGCGGCTCTTTTGTTTCCACCTCGCGGCGCTGGCGCACATGCTGCAGGCGACTTTCACCCAGCGCTGATCTGCACCCAGTGGGGTCTGCTGACACGGGGCCCTGTCAGACTGCCGGGTCTCTGGTGAGGCCGTGGGAACGGTCTCCCGCAGAGTTGCATGGCTTGGAGTTTGGTTTGCAGACGTTCACGTCCTTTATGGAGTTGGTGTGAATTATAAATGTTCAGTGAATGTTAAACGTGCAGCTAATAAACGGCCATGTACCCACGGCCCCACACCCCGCTCTTGTGTGTGTGGCAGGTTCTCAGCGCGGGGCAGTTGCCTTCCAGGAGAGTCGGGGGGCGTTTTTGTTGGGGGAGCCCCTTGCATCTGATGGGAGGAGCCCGGGGTGTGAACAGCCGCCACGCACAGGACCCCGCAGAGGAGGCCGCCCTGAGACCCCTGAGCAGAGGCTGGAAAATGTGCAGGACGTCCGAACCGAGTGACCCGGCTGCCCCAGGCTGCGGCGCAGAGAACATTCATGGGGTACGTCAGAGCAACACACGTCAGAAGAGCGTGTTGAATGAGCTTTTGATTCGCTTTTCAGGAGGAAATACTCAAGAGTTATGTAGCTGTTTCCACCAGTGCGTTTCCGTGGCAGATGCAGAGGGAATCTGTCCCCGCCCACGCGCCGCTGCTCTGCCCCCGCGTGGGTGCTTGGGAACATAGTGCCGGCCCTTTTGTTAGAAAAAAATTTTTTATTCACATGAGTTTATAAATAAATAAGTTATATAAACAATACAAAAAAGTTGTAGAACAGGAACAATTTAAAAAGTCATTTAGCACATTCCCTAGACCAAAAACTCTCTCACCCTCCCTTCCTCCTTCCCTGCCCTTCCATTCTGTTCGGTGGCTCCGTGCTTTATTTTTTGATTCTGACTTTTTATGTTTTCCACTTTGCACGAGGCGTGTATTTAAACAACCAGACGCTGCCCTCAAAGGGGAAAATATGTAGGATCTCTCCCCCATTGGCCCTGGAGTCGTCCAGCCTGCTCTGTGTGAGGACAGGTTTGCCCCCCGCGGAGCAGCCCCGGAGGAAAAGAAGTTAGAACCTTGTCCTTGGTTTTACAGTGATGTATTCACAGAGTTGATTTTGGAGACAGGTTAGAAAGGTGAACCATTGCTCTGCAACGCGAAAATCACCAACTCTGCGTGCTTAGTGGAATCCCGGCTTCAAAGGTGTTCACGGCGTCACAAGTTAGTTTCACAGAAAGGAAACGCAAGTGGGCGACCACGTCTGAACACACAAACCAGGGAGCGTGCAGACGCCTGCGTTCTCAGTGTGACACTTCGCCTCTGTGTGTGACGTGGACTGTCTTCATGGGGCCCTCGGACCCAATCCCAGCCTCCCTGTGATAAAGCGGCGCAGTGGTGTCACTGGCTTTGCGTGAACTCGATGTTTATGACTTACGTCGACGTAAAATGTGTGTGGGCTGTTAGTTCTCATTCTGTGTGTGTGCGCGTTGGAGCAGTAGTATTTTGTTTTCACAAAAACCAACTTCATTTTAACTGCTCAGTGAGTTCATACTCAGTGCCTTAAACTGCAGTGTTAACAAGTGTCTCAATATTTTGTCCTCACGCTAGGGAGAGTCCCACGAGCCCAGGTTACCTGCAGACAGTTGATTTATGAAAGTGTGCAGTTGTCGTCCCAGTTGAAGAGTCAGGGTGGATGGAAGGTGCCAAGTCCAACCTCCATAAACACGGAAGGATTCACAGGCGTCTTCCACTCTATTCACGTAAAGCAGATGTTTCTACTCTGTGTCTGTGGACGAAGAGGAAAGGAGATGTGTGATTAAAATATTTTGCACATTCCAGACTGGTGACACCTTAAATGTATTGATTGCCACTGAATAAACTGTATCTGTAATAGTATTTAGTATGGTTTTCCGCAAAATTGTGTATTTGTTTTGAATTTTCCTGGAAGTGGAAACAGGAGCACCTGGAACGCCCCTGGAGGTCCCCTCGCCACCTGGCGCTGAGCTTCACGGGCTGGAACGTCGGCCATGTCACTGCGGGGAGGGAAGTCGGCCCAGGCACAGACACGCGTGTCAGACACGAAAGCAGCACGCAGACCTGAGCGGCAGGGAAATGTTAGCACGTTCTCTCCCTTCACAGAAATGGACGCGAGAAGCGAAGCAGGTCGGGTTGGTCGAGAGATTCGGAGCAGCTGCGCTGGTGCCGCGTTGGGCTCAAGTCAGAAGAGGGGACCGCTGGCCACAGAGCCACCCGCCCCTAAGCAGCCGCGGGATTCTTGAACTCCCCTCTGGAAAAGTGTCTCGGGCTTCCTCTCCTAGACTTCTGCGGACGCTTTTTCCTCCCCGCGTTACACAGAACACATTTCAGTGCAGCCTGTGTCTCTGCATGTCGAACACGTGAGAACCAGTGACCAGCCGTGTTAGTTGTTTCTCTAATCAAAACAGTGAGGCTGAGTCATCTGTGTAACGGATTTTGTCCAGGAGAGCCCTTTCATGGTGAGCGTGTGACCACTGTAAACTGCTGATTTCAGGGGTGTGAAGAGGGTGTGTCAGGTCTGTCCCACGGAGATCTTCGGGCTGACGGGATTCGGGCCAGCGGAGCACAGGCGGAGTCCCAGGTGGACATCCCCTGCCCTCTCCAGGGGACCACATGGGGCCCTCGGTTGTCCCAGTAGCGATGTGGGCACATGTGGGATGTGCTGCCAGCAGGAGGCCCCTGAACATGTGTGCTGGGGCATGTGGGCCGTGCACCTGCTCCTGGGTGCACATAGGTAGTTACTGAACGTCTGGGTGCCGGACGGTTCCGGCCGAGCTTGTAACCTAGTGGAGGGAGACAATGTTTGCAAAGAGCAAATGAAGCGTGCTGGGACGTGTGCGGCGCGGAGAGGAACAGAGCGTGCTGGGACGTGTGCAGCGTGGAGAAGAGTGAAGCAAGCGGTGCTGGGTTGGCCCTTCTGAGCTCTGACAGGTGCTCGCGTGTGAAGCAAATCTAGAGAAGTGAGGAGGAGGGAGCAGGAATCTGGGGTGTCCCTGGCAGGGCCAGCTGTGAGAATGCCTGGGGCGGGTGTGTGCAGGAGCAGAGAGGGACCCGTAGGCCCTAGACCCCGCCAAGGCTCCGGCTCTTCCTGAGGGAATTGCATTGTCACGTGGGCTGCTCAGGGGACAGGCGGGGCCTGGCTTGAGTTTTCAGCTCGTGGCTCAGACTGTGGCCTTGAGGGAGGACCAGGGAGGGAGGTGGACACGGTGGCAGCTGGGCCAGGCAGACTCTGCCTTGGGGTCTCACCAGGGGGCTGACAGCTGAGGGTCTGAACGTCCTGGGGTGGGGACATGCAGAGAAAGAGGGTCTGTGTTTGTTTCTGTTTTTGCTCTTTGGGAGGCGTCAGGTGCTTGTTGGAGACGCAGAAAGTCTGAGACGTGCGCCCTTCCTGTGAGGACTCAGAAGAAACTCTCACCAGGAAACACATCGGCTGGGACCCCCCGCGGGAAGGCCCAGCTCCGTCTCCAGGTCCAGTTCTAGGTGTTCGGCAGCCTGAGCTCAGACAGCTTGTAATCAACGTTAGACTTTGTTGAGTGACCACTGATGAAACGTGACTGGAGTTATAACTGCCAAACACGTAGGGAGAGAAAAAGATAACAAAAACCATTCAATCCAAAATGCGGTGAGAAGGGAGAGAAACTTCAAATCCATACATACATAAAGTAAAACGTCCAAACTGAAATTGAAAAATAAACACACACACGAAACCCGGTTCATTCTCCAAGTTTATAACGATGAACTTGATTCCCAAGTCAGACGGGAGCCGGCGTAACAGGACGCACACAGAAACAGCTGTGCATGCAGGTGGATGTTGCGGCTGGAAAAGCGTTTGACACGGTTCAAATCTCATCAACTCAAGAACAGAATGAACCGACCAACAAAAACCATCAAGAAGCCAGGAATGCACGCAACAGAGACCATCTAACCTATTAAATGAAATAATTACAGCGACGTTTGCCGAAACAGGAGACACTCGGGTCCCACGCGCAGCGAGGTGGGTCGGAGTGGACTCGTCTCGCGCCGTCTTCTCCAAACCACCCGCCACACCTCCTTCCTGCTGTGTGAGTAATGGCGAGGTTTCCTCTGGGGCAGTGTCCCGTGTATTTAAGGGTCTGACAACGTTCTGCTGGTGAGGTGGGGCTCACTTTTTACTGTGCTCTGTAACCACATGTGCTACACGTTCTTCCATGTGGACCGAGTGCTGCCCGGAGAGTCACAGCATCTGACAGTGTCCTTGCCTGCTCAGAGCGCCCCTGGCGTCCCATCAACTTGGAATAAAGCCCCAGTCGGCAGGACGGTCGGCAGGACCCCGAAGGCTTTTCCCAGGCCCTGTGGCCCCTCCCCAGTGAGGAAGTGGACCCAGCAGGCGAAGGACGGCACAGGGGGTCTCGAGTCTTGGAGACCAGACGAAGCAAGGCTGCGCTTGGACCCACCTTGAGGGACGCAAACGGGAGGGACGTGGAAGTCGCAGGAGGCAGCTGGGCCGGTTCCGCGGACCCCGGTGACCGAGGGGCCCAGCACAAGGCCCCGGCTGGGTGGTCCCAGCAAAGGACGTCGCCTCACAGAACCTGGCACACTGCAGGAACCACATAAAGTAACGACTTGGAGAGTCTCTGCCCAGCCTCGGCACAGGAGGCCGCGAGGGCCAGTCCCATGGTGCTGCGTGTCCACCCAGAAACCCTTGGGAGCGTCTCGTCCCCTGCTGGGTCCTCAGGTCACCCCCAGAACAGCACAGGAGGACACTCTGTGGCTTTTGTGGGCTGAATCCCCTCATTCCTGTTTCCCCAAGTGCTGGATGCAGGCCCCTCGCTGGGAGCAGGGACAAGAACCTGTGCGGGACACCCGGCGTCCATTCTGGTCAGGCGCAGCCCGGGGCTGAGGCGGCCACCGGGAGTCACCCCTGTAGAGTGGTGTGGGCCCTGTCCCATCCGCTGTCCCGCCCACTCTTCTGCCCGCTGGCCTCTGAATGCTAGTGGGCGTTTCCCACAGGCCTCTGGGGAGGCCCCCCGCAGCCCCCACGCAGAGAGAAAACAGGCCCAGGTTCAATTTGTCAAGTCCTCTTAAAAACAGACACGGGCTGAGTGGCTTGAACAGGCCGCCATATGGCAGCAATTTAGACGTTGCAGCCGCCGGTCGACCCCCCCTCGTGACGATCGCCTGGCAGCACCCCCCGCGGCCAAGCACTTCGGGATCTCTTCCAGAAATCGCCGTCCAAGGTTTCTGAGCAGCAACTGCTATTGATTTCGTTGCATTCACCTGAGCACACGGGATACTTTGAATACTGAATACATTTCCCATTATTTAGTGCCTCACAACCAGATAATGGAGGTTGCAGCGGAGAGTTCCGGAATGAGCAGTGTTGGCAAATCGCCTCCCAGCCGTCTACAGCCAGTTCCAGGAGACTGGGTTTGTGGGACTTACTGTCACTGTCATGAGCTCACAGCACATCCACAAGGCCGTCCCCAAGGCACCTGCGCAGCCAAGTGTGCGAATAAAGCCCAGGCGCCAGCACTGGGCGCTCAGCGTGGTCCCTGCCCCTGGGCCATCTTACAGGTAAAGTCCCTCCGAGTTTTCCCCGTCTGCAGCGCGGGGCCTGGAGCACGTCCCACTGCCTGGCTGGACCCAGGACTGGTGAGGACACACGTCCACACACGTCCACTCACGTCCACATGTGTCCACCCATGTCCACCCACGTGCACATGCATCCACATGTCCACTGACGTCCACACACGTACACACATCCACACACGTCCACCCACGTACACACACGTCCATCCACATACACACACGTCCACACGTGTCTACCCACATCCACCCACGTGCACACGCATCCACATGCTTCCACCCACGTATACACAGGTCCACCCACGTCCACTCACGTCCACACACATACACGTTTCCACACGCATCCACCCGCGTCCACACGTCCACCCACGTCCACAGTGCCAGCGCTCGTGAACACCCAAACCTGGAGGTGCCGTGGCTGTGCTAAGAGGTTTAGGGAACAGAGCTTTTCCAGGAGGAAGGTCACTGGGGCGGGCTCTGCGTCTCCCATGTCCCTACGGGGCAGGGAGGGAAGGGCTTCCTGGAGGCGGAGAGTGGGGTACAGAAGGTGGTGGGAGTGTCTCAAGCTCTCTGGGTTTCAGGGGCAGCTCCCCACCACCGCCGGAACCGCCCCGATGACACCGGCCTCCTGCAGGCAACACAAGGAGACTAAGTCCCAAATTTGCTTCTGCCCCTGGGTTTACATCTTAAATCCAGCACCAAATTCCAGCCACCTGCTGACACCAGGCCCCGTGGCGACCTCCCAGCAAACCGCTCTGCAGAGCTCCAGGCCTGGCGTCCGCTGCCCGTCCGACACCGCCAGCCACC